>PVKY010000408.1:0-50790 GCA_004027775.1 Bradypus variegatus | reverse complement strand
GCCCCAGGGCAGGACTCTGCAGTCACTGGGGCCTCGACCCAGGGTCCCAGAGCAGACCACCCTGCCACAGGGTCCTCCGAGCAGCTGGGGAAACTGAGGCCAGGGATGGGGTTTCCAGAGGCTTACTGCACACCTGCAGCTGGCTGAAAGGACCCACGGGCACCAGGGGCACAGGGCACCTGGGAGCACCTGCCCATGCAGACATGGGCCAGTCCCTCGGAGGTTCCCAGACGTGCACCCCAGAAGCTCAGCCAGCCCCCCTCCCCCTCACTCTGACCAGATTAGATCAGGCAGAGGCTGCCCCGGGGAGGACTGGAGGCAGCTGGCACCTGCCCCTCTGGCATCTTCTGCCCACTCCCCACCCCCAAACCGCAGGGTGGAAGCAGATTCTAAAAGTGACAAAGTAAAAAGATTCCTGCCTACCAGGGTTAAACACTCCGACCCCACTTGCTGTCCCCAAGAACAGAGCCCTGGCCTGGGCATGAACCCCCCACCTCACTTCTCAGGCCGCTCAGCCTCCCCAGACCGAACCCCAAGACCAGGGGACCTGGACAGGATCTGAGAGGTCCTCAGCTCTTTGAGGACCCTTTTAGAGCTAAATCCCGGGGTGAGACTCCCTGAAGCCCCTTGTGAGTTCAGCTCTCAGAAGCTGAAGCTCATGGGGTCAGGGGTGCACCCCGAAGTTTGCTCTCCTGTTAAGGGTATGTTCTTGACCCTCAAGTTCCGACTCCGTCTCCCCACTTCCTTGGCACCCCAGGGGCTGCAGCAACCGAGGCGAGATCCCTGTTCTCACCGAGCACTGCCCCCATTCTGTCCCAAAGGACGAAAAAGCAAAGGTCTACATGGAGAGAGGGGAAGGGGAAAGAGGGGCCCAGAACAGAGACACTGGGGCACCTGGGGGTCAGGAGTCTGGCCGTGCCCTCGCCCCACCCCAGGCCCAGCCCCCTACTCCCCCAGGTGACCTTGGGCAGGTCTGGTCCCCTCTGCTTCAAGTTCCCACCTGCAGTGAGGGCTGCGGGGGGGAGGGGGTGAGTCACAGGCTCCATCTGTAAACCCTCGTTTCCCAGCAGGAGGGCACAGGGTGGGGACACGCTGCTCAGCCCCCACTCCACTGCACCCCATCCTGAGAGGGGACAGGACAGCTCCAGAGCCCCAAAGCTTGAGGCCTGGGTCCCCCATTCTTAAAGGCAGCTTCTTCCTTTCCAAACTCCAAACTTCCCCCACATCCCCAGGGCCCCCGCAAAGGGCTCCCGGGGCTCGGGGAGGGAGGACACTTCGGGAAGTGCAAGGAACCTGGAAGCGCCCAGGGTGGGCGGCGGGGCGAGCAGGCACTGGGCATGTCCAACGCCCCCCTAAGCACCCTCACCCCCAGTCTTACTGAGACCCAAACCAGAGCTTTCTTGGAGTTTTCAAAGTTTCGGGGGACCCCTGACCGGGAACCACTCCTCTGCCTCAAGCCCGCTGCGGGAGGCCGCGTCCTGGGGTTCGAGTCTCGGCCGCCACCCGAGGGCCCCCGCCCGGGGACGCGGCCGGGCCGAGCGCGCTCACCGGTACCAGGCGAGGCCGCGCTCGTACCACCTGTCGAAGAAGTGGGGCCCGGAGCCGAGCGCGCGGACGTCGGGGTGCAGCCGCAGGGACTCGAGCAGCGCGCGCGTGCCGCCCTTCTTCACGCCCACGATGAGCGCCTGCGGGAGGCGCCGCCGGCCCGGGCCACTGGCCACCGGCAGGCGGGCGGCGCGGGGCGGCCCGGGGGCGCGGGGAACCGAGGGGCGGCGGCCGGGGCCCGCGCACAGGAGGAAGGCGCCGAGCAGCAGCGCGGCCAGCAGCAGGGGCGCGCGGGGTGCCCGCAGTGCGACCCCCGGCCCGGCCTCCGCGCCCGCCGAGCGGCTACCGGCCATGGGGTCGCGCCGCGCCCCAGGTCCGGAGCGCGGGCCAAGGGCGGGCGCGCAGCCCAGCCCACGCCCCGCTGAGCCAGCCGGCGCCCGGCTTCTGCTCGGCGCCCGGGGTCCCGCCGCCTGGGAGAGGGCAAGGGGCGTGACCAGGACGCCCCGCCCCGGGTGGGCGCCCCGCCCCTCCCCTCCCCTCCCCTCCCCCGGCCACTTCCTGCTCGGACGCGCCACGTAGCCGAAGGGGATCTCAGACGCACCTGCTCGGAGACCCTGGCCCGGCGTAGAGGGAGCTCCCAGGAACGTGCGGGGAAATCCGGGGCGGTGAAGGAGGTGCTGGCGAGTCTGGCAGTCCGCCTTGCCGTCATGAACTCCCCAGAGACGGGGAAACTGAGGCTCGCGGAGGGAGGCTCTTTCTCAGGGGCCACTGGCTAAGCTGGAAATCCCACCTGGTCTCCCGTCCAGCTGGCCTGCCCCTAGGATGCCAGGGACTCACTTGGGACGCTGGCAAAGGGGCCCCCCATTGGAGGTGTGAAGGGAGGTCTGTTCTGGGGGATCCAAGGAGGAGCCTCAGGTCCTGTCCCCAGAGCTCCCTTTGGGGGCCAGTGGGTATAGACTTCAGGGGCGACTTACGGGACATGGTGGCTGCTGTGGGTTCACCCACCCACCCACGGCCGGATTGGAGGGGAGAAGGGAGGGCGAGGCTCAGAGAGGGTAAGCAGCCTGCTGGGAGTCTCAGCGGTAGAGGTGGGACAGGACCCCTGTCCTCGGGCCACCTCTGCGATGGCTTCTGGCCCCGCCTCCCCCCCACCCCTGCCTGTGCCCAGAGCCCCAGCCCTGGGTCCTGCGAGTTAGGGAGTCTCTGCTGGGCCCATGGCATCGGGGCCGTCCCCATGAGGAGGCCTTCATGAGCCACAGGGATTTCTGGAGCCCCCACCCAAGGGCAGCCCTGGCTGGAGGGGGCCGTGCGGGGCCACAGGGGTGAAGGCCACTAGCTGGAGCCCCCAGCCTGGATCCAGAGGCCAGTGCTGCGCCAGCTTGCCAGGGCAAGCCCCGTGGGCAGGCTGTTGGCATTGCTCTGTCAATAACATACTGCACACGCAGGGTCACGGGAAGTTCTTCTAGTCTAGCCTACATCAGGATTTGTTCAGTATGGACCGGTTCTGCTTAGAGCTGTCTTGGAGATGCTTCCACCCTCAGCTTCAGCAGCCACCACTCGGGGCTCCAAGTTCCAATGTTCCTGGTTCCCTGCAGCCCCTCCATCTCCTCACCCCAGCTCGTCTCCACCTCAGAGCATCTGTACCTGCAGTTCCCCTGCCAGGAATGCCTTCCCCTTAGTCCCCCACCTGCTTGAGGGGCAACGGACTTTCCAAGAGGAAATTCCCAAGAACAGAACACCGAACACAGCCGGGCAGGGGCTGGGGGGCTGGGAGCCAGGGACAAAGGGTCAGCTGAATAAGCTTGGGAGCCAAGCCCCACCCCATCCCCACCCACCACCTGGCTCACAGGTGAGGGGTGGCTGCGAATCTGGGGACCCCAGGATGGAGGCCTTGGGGCTGTTTATTTGCCAGAGTCCACCCAGCACCTGGCACCGAGCCCGGCCCCCAGGAGGCATGCAGTAACTGCTGGTTGGTGGAGGGATCTGAAAGGAGGAAGGGACCAGGAAAGCTTCCTTGAGGAGGTGACAGGCAAGAAGAGAGGGGAACAGCATCCCTGGCAGAGGGAACAGCACAGGCAAAGGCTCAGCAGCAGAGAGAACGCCGAGCACAGAGGAGGCAGCTGGAGCTGGAGGCCACCCTCGCGTGCCTGAGGGAGCAGGGCCACCAAGCCCAGAGTCCTCCACGTGCTCCCCGCCCCCTCCTCTGGCCTCCTGCTCCTCCCACTCCAAGCCCCCAGTTCCTTCTTTGTAAAAGTGAGACATCTATCTCAGTTCTGAAGCCTTGTAAAGGCTTTCCTCAGCCATAACTTGGGTAGCACGCAATGCACACGTTTGAAGCACGCCGTCACATGGGTTTTAGTACGTTCACCAGGTCATGCAACCATCACCACGATCTAAATCTAGACATTTCCATCTTCCCCTGAAATAACCGTGTACCCATCAGCAGGCACTCCCCGTCTCCACCAATCCCCCGACCGCTAATCCACCTTCTGCCTCTATGAATTTGCCAGTTCTGGACATTTCATACACGTGGAACCTTACAACATGTGTCCTTTGTGTCTGGCTTGTTTTGCTCAGCATAACTCTGTCAGCGTTCCTCCGTGCTGTAGCACGTCAGAACTCCTTTCCTTTTAACGGCTGAAGAATATTCCACCCGTGGGCGGCCCATGCTTGGTGTCTCCATTCTGCCATTGATGGACATTTGGGTTGTTCTCCTTTGGGGCTCTAAGCCTGCTGTGAACATTCATGGAGAAGTTTTTATGTGGCCACATGTTCATTTCTCTAGGGTGTTCCCCTGAGAGTGTGTGGCTGGACCACATGGTGACCCTGTCTAACCTCTGGACAAAGAGACCCCTGGAAGGTGGATTTAGTGATCATGGAGACCTCTCCGGGGCCCTTGGACCCAGGGATGCTCCCCAAGACATCAGTGCGGCTCCTCTCCTCTGACCCTGCCCTGCCTTCTGGTCCCCAGCTCCCTCCTGCCTGGCCTGGGGAGGGCACAGCCCCCACTCTGAGCCCCTCAGTGAAAAGTGACTTTGGGGCCCCAAGAGGACAGACCTGACCAGGGTCCTGGAGTGGCCCCCCTGCACCCTGGAAAGATTGCTCGCCTCCTGCCCTCTGGCTGCCAAGAGGAAAGAGACATTGACAAGTTCCACCTGCCCCACCAGGGTAGGGGGACAGGGACTCCAGGCAGTCTCTGTGGCTTCAAGGGCCCAAAGGACCCCAGCTCAATGCCCCTGTCACCTCATCTGGGCCCCCCGCCAGGCAGGACAGCCAGGCAGAGGCCTGTCTGCCCCCGCTCCTTAGCCCAGCCATCAGACAGGCAGACAGAGGCAGGCGGCCGGGGAGGTGAGGATTAGATGGGCGTGTAAATGCCCCCTGGGGTGGCGAGGAGGCCGGGGCAGGAGGGGACGGAGAGGGAAAGTCTGGGGACAGGGGAGAAGCCCCAGGGCTCCTGGTCACAGAGGCCCGGTCCGGCCTCACAGACCCATGGCCCAGCTGCCAGCTGGCTGGGGGCCATCTGTGCCCCCATCTCAGACCGTAACCTTTCTCTGTGGGTGCTGCCCACCCATGGGCTCCCCCAGGGCAGAAACGGGGTCAGTCTTGCCCTGTCCACGGCTCCACACCTAACGGTCGCGAGTGCTCACCCGTCTGCTGAGCGACTGACTGACCATGCGAGTGTGACAGTCTGTGTGCGGGCCCTGCCCTGCTCCCCAGCCCACCCCCTCCCCAGGGTGGGCACCCCCAGCCTGGGACCCCCCAGGCAGCCGGGCGGGGCGTGCGAGCAGCAGACCCCCTCTGGAAAGTGAGCAAACACCATGCACTTCCTGCCTCCATGGGGGCAGCTGGGGGAGATTTCATGGGCACCTCCTTCCCCAGAGTCCCCTCGCCCCCGGCCCCACCACTGCGGTCTGTGGGATTCTGGTGCCCGTGAGGGGTGCGGCTGGGCGCCCGGCCCAGCTGTCCTTGATTTGTGTGGGGTTTTTCCACTTCGGAGGCTGAGCGCAGGGAGGATGCAGTTCCCTTGCGGGGGCCCCTGGGAGAACCCCCAAGAGCCCAGCGCTCCCAGCTCACCCTGCCCATAGCTGGGGTGGGGGTGCACAATGCTGCCTGCGTGGATGGGCTGTGGGGACACTGGAGGCCGGATTCACACCCAGCTGTGCCCCCTCCCAGTGGGTCACCCTGCAGATACCTGGCCTCTCTCAAGCCCCATGATAACAGCACCTACCTCTGGTGCCCGGCTCCTAAGTGCTTGGGGAACATTAGCTCCTTTTGATGAGGAGGCAGAGGACACGTGGCAGTCCCCATGTGAAGCTGCTCCCACCGTCAGGCACCGGGGCACCCATATCTCTTCCTTGGGGACAAGGCTGGAGACGAAAGGCTCCCCTGGCCTCAGAGGCTAAGCCGTCCCGGCTTGCTGGGCCCAGGGTCTCGTCCCTGGTGACCAGCTGCACCTGGGGACACCGTGGCAGAGAAGGCCGTGGGGCTGGCCAGGGTTTGCCAGGGCAGAGCGGATTCCCTGGGCAGGGCTGGGGAGGCGGGAGGGCTGCCCCGGCTCAGTAGCTCCTCCTGGTGTCCCATGCCTGCCGGGTCTGCCAGGAGAAGCCAGACCCCTCTCCTGAAAGAGGGGGGCTCCAGGCCTGCCCCCAGCCATCTCGCTCCTCTCCTTTGGGTCTTCCTGGAGGAATCAGCACAGACAGAGGGCCATGTGCCCCTGGCCATTGCCTCTCCAGCAGAGAGCAGGGAACCAGGTCCCCAAGTTGCATAAAGGAGGCCTGCAAATAGCTTCTCACCCTCCAGCCTGGGCCACTTGCCTCATAACAACGCAGCAACCTTTCCTCAAGGTGGGCAGCCTGACCTCTGCAGGCAGGGGTCTGCAGCCAGTTAGCCTGATCCCCAAGGAGGGTCTGGGGGCACCGGGAGGATGGGCCCACAGAAGCGGGACCCTCCGTGCTGACCCCCCCGCACCTCCTCCAGCTTCACAGCCCCAGGCCAGGCCCCTGGGTGCGGGCGCCACTCAGCCTCGTGGGCAGGGCTGGGCATCATCCAAGCACCCCAGGGAGCATGGCTGGGGGTGGCAGGGGGCCCCAGGGACCAGAAGGTGACCACGGACACATTCCAACAGGGCCAAGGGGCCCGGACAGGGGCACAGGAACCCTGTGCCCTGTAGAGGACAGGACCACATCACACGTGCACACTTGTGGGGGCTGCGTGTACGCACATGTATGTGGGCACGTGCCTGTGTACGGGGTGGGGAGCTAGGGCCTGCACTCAGGCCCAGACCTGTTTCCCAGAGTGGAAATTTCCGGAATTTGAATCTCCCCACATCCCAGTGTTGGAACCAGAGAGCCCACTCCAGGAAGTGAGCCCGGCCTGGCCCAGCCAGACGGGACCCCCAGGGAGCCTGCAGGAGGGTCCCACTCCACCCCCCTCACCACCAGGGGAAGCCCCATATACACCCAAACACCTTCCCAGACAGACTGACAGGTATTCCTCAGCCAGTCTCCTTTGGCTCAGCAGAGTCCAGGGCAGAGCATCTTGGGACAGGACACCCAAAGCCCACCTCCCACCCCCCACCCCACCCCAGACCCCTTGTGAGCTGCTGGCTTCCTGCTCCCACAACTGGACCTTCTAAATTGACCCCCACCCTCTCCTCAGGGAACAGCCCTCAGCCCCCCAAAGGGCATTGTTGCCCCCCACCCTCACCCCCATGTACCCATTCAGGTTCACGGGGCTCCAGGCTCTGAGGGCTGATGCCCAGTGAGAGCCACGCTCCTGAGACTTTGGGACCAGAAGGCTGCAGAGGCCGAGGTGGAAGGGGCCCAGGTCCGCCAAACTGACCTCACCATGGGCAGAACCCCCAGGGCCCTGGCCCGATGCCCCCCACCAGCCCAGCCGCCCAGCCCCCTCTCCAGCGATTTCTGGCAACACCCCCAAGCCCTCTGAGACCAAGGGTGGCTTGTACACGTCTTGGGTGGAGATGAAACATGGTAAGATGTGCAACCAGGGGCTGAGCCCAGTCCATCTGGAGAGAGGCAGTGGGGGGCAGTGACGGGTGAGGCTGCTGGCGCCTGCTGCTTGGGGGTCAGGGGTCAGGGGTCAGGGAGCCTGGCTGCCGGTTACCCCCAGCACCCCCCCATCTGCCACTGGAGTCCCCGTCGGTTTGTCTTTCTGCCCCCTAAGCTCGGTTAACAAGATCCTGTGGGGAGTCCCCAGGCCCCTGAATCCCCCAGACGATGGACACACACGTGTGTGCAATACCAGGTGTGATACCACACCTGCCGTCCATCCCGAGATTACGCAGGTCTGCAGATGAAGGGGCAGTGGGCCAGCAATTTGACCTGGGTTTCAGGATGCACAGGTACTTGAGGTGCATTCAGGAGATGCTGTGTGTGCAGGGCCAGCTCACAGCTTTCAGGAGCTCTTTGACCTGGGGCGGGTGCAGACCTGCCAGGGACTACCAGAGACCCCGTCTGTGCATGCATCACAGTGGCAGCACCCATGCAGGGTGCAAGGAGAGAGCCGCTAGAGCCGAGCCCCGGAAAGGCTTCTAGAAGGAGCCTGGCACGTGGGGAGGGAGAGAGAGGTGTAAGGAGAAGTGCAGCGAACACCGAGCAGTAGGAACACAGGGACTTTTCTAGAACGGCGTCTGGTTTGCAGGGGGGAGGATAACAAAAGCAACGTCATTATGACAAGTGACGCTATCCTCACGCTGGGAGCGGGAACCCGGACCTGAGGAGTGGTCGCCGGGTGCGCAGCGCGCGGGCCTCCGGGACGCACGGAGGGGAGCGGCTGGAGGGCCAAGGCACGCCTGCAGGCGAGAACCCTCTCCCGGGAGCGACGCGTGGTCCCTGCCTGCTCGCTCCTTCCCGGCCGCCCTCGCGGAACCCAGCAGCAGCTACTCTCCGCACTCCGGGACCTGCGGGCTCGGGAACCTGGCTGGTCTCGCGAGAGCCGCCGCGCGGCGCCTCGGGGAACTGCAGCACCGCTTCCGCCCGGCTCGCGCCTGCGCAGTGAGCCCGCCTGCCCGCAGCTCCGGGACCACGGAGCCAGCGCGCCCCCTGCTGGTCCCTGCCTGCTCGCCCTGCGCCTGCGCACGCGCCCCCGGAGGCGCCTCGGTCGGGCGTCTCTCCCGCGGTCCCAGGTTGGGGGGCAGGGGGTTCCCTCCTGGGTCGCTGACCTGCCCACAGGCCCAGGTCGGGCTCCCGGGCACTGGCCATCCCAGAGAACGGAAAGACATGCATGAGTTGAAGGCTCTCATCCGTCCATTCATTCATTCTGCACAGTCACTGAAGGGCCCTCAGGAAGATGTCTCCCTTCCCCGGAGACCAGGTCCTCGCCCCGGGGGCCCTGCCGTGCCCAGGCCTCCGGCGCTGTTGGCCGCCCCTGAACCCCGACCTTGACTTGAAAGGCTGCGCCCGGGAGCTCCACCAGGCGCGGAAGGGGGACACAGGCCGGGGAGAGCAGGGGGCTGAGCGCTCAAACAGTCTTTCGTTTGGAGGAGGAACTGGGGCCGCAGACAGCGGGAGGGGGTCATGGCGGGGGGGGTGGCTTGAGATTCCACGTGAGACGCTCCAGGAGCTGCGAACGCGACCCCCTCCTCCAACTGAACCCCGGCACACAGCTCTTGGGCACAGACCTCCCTCTCGCGGCTGATGTGATGGGTCCTCAAGGTATGGGGAGCCCCCCTTCCCAATCTCCCTACCCCTCCAGGGTACACAGCCTCCAGCCCCCACTGGACCTCCCCAGCCAACCCCAAATGAACTTTTTTTCATTTATATTGTATTAGAGAAGTTGTAGATGTACAGAAAGATCATGGGGGGGGGCGTGCCTGGGGAGCAGGCACACGGGCAGTCCCCCTCCCCCGCAGGTCGCCTGCAGTCTCCCCATTCCCCGCACCCTCCCAGCTGACACACCCAGGAGGGCCCAGCCCTGGACCCACCAGCCACGTGGCAGGGAGACCCTGGTCAGTTGCCCCCCACCCCCAGCCCAGCCACCCTCAACACACCCACTGCCCTCAAGACCAGACCCCTTTGGGTGACAAAGCCACAGTGAGATACTGCTTCCCACCTGCCAGGGTGGCTATTATAAAAATAAAAACAAACATTAAATAAGCAGTGTTGCCGATGACATGGAAAAGTTGGAGCCTCACTCTGCTGATGGGGATGTAATCTGGGGCAGCCGCTGTGGAACAGTTCAGCAGTTCCTCAAAAAGTGGAGAGTGAGGTAACCATACGACCCACCAATTCCACCCCTAGGTGTGGATGCACAGTCCAAAAACAGTGAAAGCAGGAATTCAAATAGGCACTTGCACACTAGCGTTCACAGCTGCATTATTCACAGTTGTCCAAAGGTGGAAACCGCCCAAGTGTCCGGCGATGGGTGAAGGATAAACAAAACGTGGTCCACATAATGGAGTATCCTTCGGCCATAAAAAGGAAGTTCTGATACATGCTCAACCTGAAGACATTGCGGTGAGTGAAATGAGCCAGACACAAAAGGACAGATATTGTGTGGTTCCACTTTTATGAGGGCTGGGGCTGAATCTTGTCCCCCACAAAGGGCACATTCAGGGCCCAAGCCCTGGTGCTGTGGGTGTGAAGCACTTTCTAAACAGGCCCTTTGAAGATGTTATTAGTTGAGGTGCACCCACACTGAATGCGGGGAGCCTTAATGCAACATGGCACAAGTCCTTGGAAGCCAAGGAAATAGGACAGGACGGAGAGGAAGCCCTAGGGCACAGCCAGAAGCTGGAAGTCAACGGAACCCAGAAGAGAAGGAAGACGCCACCACGTGATGGGAAAGCCGGGGAACCCCAAGACTGCAGACCAGCTGGAAGATACTGACCCCAGGAGGAGGCCGGCCTTCCAGCCTCTGAAACCGAGAGCCAACATTCCTGCAGAGAGGCCACCCATTGCTGGGATCTCTTCTGCAGTTGGGAAACCAAGACAGTGAGGGATCTAGAATAGTAAATCCACAGAAACCGCAAGCAGATTAGAGGTTATGAAGGGAGGTGGGGTGGGGGGTGCAGAATGGGGAGTTCTTGCTTGGGACAGCTTGTTTACGGTTGAGGAGAAAGTCTTGGTCATGGGTTGGGTAATGGTTACTCAACCTTGTGAATGGAATTAATGCCACTGAGTTGTACACTTAAAAATGGTTAAAATGACAAAATTTGTTATGTATGTTAACAACAACAAAAAAGGTGGCCATGGCCTTCCCAGAGCCTTACCTCTCACTTAGGGGCAAAGAAGAGAGGAAAGGGGCAGGTGTGGGGTGGGGGGACCTGGGGGACCCGAGCTGGGGGGCAGGGGCCCAGCTCAGGGCCCGATGGCAGCCCCTGCCGCCCGTCCAACCGTGTGGCCTCAGGCACACCCCGCCCCGTCGCTGCGCCTCCCTTCCCAACAAGAGTGCTGTGGATGTGGGCGGTGTCACTGCCGAGTCCCCTCACAGCACCGCTGCCTGGAGGCGTCCCCCACCGCTGGCACTTGGGGAGCACGGGCTGCTCCCCCTGCAGTGACCAGGCCGAGGGCCCAGGGTCCACCTTAGCTGGTGGCCAGTTTGGGACTCGGAGGGGGCCTTGCAGGAGGGGGCAGGGGCAGGAGCAGCAGGGGGTGGAGGGCCCCAGGGAGGTTTCCTGGTGGCAGGAGCTGTCGGCCTCCAGCGGGGCACAGATGGACACGGTGTCTGGATGAGGAAAAGGGGGAGCAGTAGGACACTCCTCTGGACGGGGGTCCCCAGGGAGACAGGCTGTGAAGGGAGGTGGCATGTCCTGCTTGAGTCACAGTGGGCCGAGGCAGGGAGCCAGCCGTCCACACTGGAGTTGCTGAGCCCACATCAGAGCAGGGATGTCAGCCTGGAGCCAGGAGAGCCACGTGGTCAGGACGGGCTGGGTGTCCCCACCCCCAGGGACCGGCCCCTCCCTCCCCAACCGCCCAACCTCATCCAACCGCCTGGGCCCTCCCACCTGCAGGCTCAGCTGCCTTCTCAGGGCCTTTGCACATGCTGGGCACACACTGCCAGGAATCACCGCCCAGCTGAGCTGACCCCGCGGAGCCCTCTCCCCACTCCCTGTACTCCAGCCTCCTTAATCAGCCTTAATACTCAGGGTCCTCTACCCTGCAACATTCACTTCTTGCTGCCCATCCCTTGGGGGCAGGACCCCATCTGTCTCGCTCAGGGCTGCACCCCCAGCCCCAGGCACGGAGCCTGGAATGGGGCAGACGCTCCACAAAAATTTGCAAGAACCGGATAAAAGCCCACCCCCCATGTCCTGCTAGCCCCTCTGTCGTCAGCAAAGACGGCGGGCCTCGGTTTCGTGTTTACTGATTCCCACCTGATTGCTCCAGAAGGATCTGAGTGGTGGGTGGGCTTCAGGAGTGCCCACCCTCCCAGATGGCAAGAGTTTTGGGGTGCAGACAGTAAGGCACAGTTGCTGTCTTGGGAAGGGGCTTCTCAGGGGCACGTGCTGTAGGTGGCATCCCCAGGGTGCTCAGCCCTGTGCTGCCTGGAGGTTTTGGGGTAACGGCCACTTTCCTAAGCCTGGGTGAAGCAAGCTGCACCCGAACAGATGGTGCAACAGGACAAAGGGCTCCTCCTCTCGCTGAGAGGTCAGAGGCCGCGCCATCGGCCTGCCGCCCCAGCAGGTCACAAACCATCACCACCCTGGCTGGCCGGGCAGGGTTTAACCAGGGTGACTCATGCAGTGATCCGGGTGGGAGCAGAAGCCGCTGTGGTGGAGTGAGGGGAGATCCCGTCTTGGAACTGGGCCCCCCAGGGTGAGTCCGGATGGCAGGAGGGGGCAGCTGGGCTGGGCTGGGCTGCCGAACCGCTGAAGGCAGGCTAAGCCCAGGCCGACTTCTTGAGGCCAGGACATGCCTGCCTTAGCACCGGGGGGCACGGCCTGCGGGCCACGGGTGTCGGTCCTGGTGACCCGCTGAGCTCCGCCCCCAGCTCCTTGCCTGAATGTCCGTGGGGTCCAGCTCCAATGTGGGGCGGCCAGTGCACGGCCATCTCGGGGGTGGGGGGCTGCCCGCTTACTTCCCCCGGGGCACAGAGGTTTCTTTGCCTGAAAGAAAGGAGGGAAGGGACAGAAAACGAGTTGGCATCCAGTTCTGCTTCAGGCGCCTCTCCCTGAGCTAGTTCAGATACCAGAACTGACCCACATGAGTCGCTGACCCTAGTTTGTCCCCAAGATCTGCAGGAGCACCAAGAGTCATGTGTCCCTCTGTGATGACAGAGGATGAATAAGAACAAAAAAAACCCCAAAATATCATCACAGCAGGAGGAGGCCCCTACAGACATGCCCACCCCCAGCACAGCACCCCATAGCTGCTATTAGCCACCCAGCTCAACAAGGGGGACACTGAGGTTAAGGGACTGGCCAGGGGGCTGCAGACAGCAAGTGACGAGCTGGGACTGGAGCCACAAGGCCTGGGGAGGACCATGGAGGGTGGCCTGTGTGACGACCAAAGCTGAGCTCAGACAAAGGGCATGGAAGTGAGGTATGCTCCGCAGCTACAAGAACCCTGCCAACGAGAGCACGTGTGTTCTGAGCACTTTCAGGGTTCCTTATGGGGTGCCAGACCCCCGTTGCACTGTTACTTGTGTCTACCCCCAACGGCCTGAGAAAGGGGGTGCCGTCAGGCCCACTTTGCAGAGGAGGCAGTGGGCTCGGGGGGTGAGAAGCAGGCCCCGGCCGCAGCCGCACAGCCTGGACCCCCGGCCTCTGCCCACCCCACCTCCTGCTCCAGCCACAGGGGAAGGCCAGGTGTCCCCAAGTGCCCCTTTTGGGGGCACATGTGACCAACCAGGCGGAGGAGGCAGGACACCTGCCCCCTTGTCCCTGCCCTGCCTTTTGGGGTGACCGCAGACAGGGCAGCAGGACTTGGCACCCCTGTACCCGAGAACCAGCAGGGTGTGCCCCTAGCCTGGACCCGTGCCCCACCTGCAGGAAGGCGAGCTCACCTTTGGGGATGAACTTCAGCGAGCTGCTAAATATTCAGAAGCGCGACTGCCCCCGCTTGGGGCCGTCATTGAGGAACTCATGGCCCAGCCCGTTGCCACACCTGCCACAGGACACCTGGGAAGACACGAAACACAGCATCCGGGACAGCCTGTGGGAAACAGCCCCCCGACATTGGGAGCCCCGTTCTCCTTCTACCCCTGCTCCCCGGCTCCCAGGCACTGAGCCCTGCCCTGGAGCCCATTCCAGGAAAGTGGTGCGTTTTCGGGGTCCCTTCCCGACTCCCAGGTGGCAGCTCCCTGGCTAAGCCAGAGGCCTGGAGTGGTCAGAAAGAAGGACGGATGGACAGCCGTGCCCCAGCCCTCCCGCCCCCCGTGCCGCCCCCCACCTTCAGGGCCTCAGGCTGGTTGTGCTCCGGGCGCTTGGCCACGCTGTCAGGGTGGACGGTCTCGGTGAACGCGGGCCATGGCGACGAGTGCACGTACTTGGAGCGGCTGGAGAACAGCTCGTACCCACACTTGGCGCACACGTAGACCCCTGGGGGCGCAGGGGGAGGCGGTCCAGGCGCCAGGCTCCAGCCTCTCTGGGCACCAACTCCCAAACCCTCGGGCCCAGTGAAGGCGCAGACCCTCTCCACACAACCCCTGCACGCGGGCTCTCGGGCGAGTCTCCGTTTGGGCCGGATCCCAGCAGGGTCACTTTTGCACTAACCTCACAGACTCTTCTCAGTCGCCCTGAAAGGTGAACTCTCGGTACCCCCACTTTACAGATAAGCTGAGGCTTGGAGCCGATGCGAAGATGCTCAGCAAGAACATGGGGGGCCAGGAAGGAGCCCGGCAGTCCGATGAGGACTGTGCACCCCTCCCCACCCCAGCAGGTCCCACACAGCGGTCAGCACAGTGACCTGCCCCTGCTGCCACCCCTGCTGGCCACCGGGCCCCGGCCGGCTCTCAGCCAGGAAAAGAATGTTTCTGGGTCACCAAGGACCCAGGAAGGAAGGAGGAAAAATTTCAACTCATCCCCAAGAGATGAGTTTGAGGGAAGAAAACAAAAAGGTTGCAAAATTGACTTGCAGCACCGCTTGAGGCCCCAAAACAGGAAACGGCTTGAGGCCTCTGCAGGGCTGCAGAATCTCCTCCCTGACCACTGCCCAGCCCCGCCTGGGGTCTGCACTACCCAGCCTTTACCAGGAACTCCAGGGGGAAGCAGAGAGGAAACAGGAGCTGTGGTCCCACGGAGCAGCCTAAGGACAACCGGGTCCCTCTGCCAGGGGTCTCAGAGGAGGCTCTGCCCAGGTGGGCGTGGGTGGCAGCTGGCCCCACTGAAGCCCGGGGTCATCAGGCCAGCTCCCCTTCCCCTCCGATCCTGCCCCAGGGAGCCCTGCGGCCCTAGTGTTGCCTGTAGCCAAGTTTTTACCAAATTAGTCCATTACTGGGCAGGCCCGGCCAGAAGGGGCCTCACCAAGTCTCCCACGGCAGGCAGAGGGGTTGAGGGGCCCTCCCAGGACATACCCCTCTCAGGCTGTGGGCCAAACTTCAGTGTTCACTTGGGCAGGGGCCCGGCGGGCAGGGGCCGGGGAGCACAGCCACCCAGTGGCCATGGGCAGACACCCACCTTCAGACCCAAACAGAGCGGTCCGCGCCTGCGGGCTTGTCCGGAGGGTCCCAGGGAGGGCGCGAGCCCACGGAGGGGCGGCCCAGCCCTGGGAGCTGCCCTTGCACACCTCCCGTCGCCCCCTGTACCCCACCCTTCCTTGGTCCAGACCCTGACCCGGGTCTCCCCGCCGCCCCCCAGGTTCCGCCCCTATGAATTCCCCGCGGAAGCGGCCACGCTGTCACTCAAGGCCCCTCCCCGGGTCACCGACTGGACTCTACCGTCCTCTCGCCCCTCAGACCCCCCGATCCTCCGGGCTCACCGATCCCCTTCCGCCACGAGCTCCTTTACCCTCCCCGGCGGCCGCGCTAGCCCCCACGCCCGAGGCTCCGGGACTCCATCGCCGCCCGCGGGCCCCGAGGCGCCCCCCGGCCCGCCGCCCCCTGGAGGCCGCAGGCGTACCCGGCTCAAAGTGGTTCTGGAACACCTCGCCCCCGAAGAAGCTGCAGAAAGACATGGCGCCGCCGGGACCGCCGCGCGAACTCCGCCTAGGGCAGGTCCCGGGCTGCGGACCCGACGCCCCGGACCAGGACCGGCCCCGCCCCGCGCCCCGAGGCCCCGCCCCACGCAGAGGACCAATCACGGCCGGGAGCCGGGACACACGGAGCCGCCCCGCCCATCGGGTACTGCCTCGTCCCGGAGCCAACCCTAACCCAGCGCGGTCTCCCCCGAGGCCCCGCCCCCGGAGCCGGTCCAATCTCAGCACGGTCTCCCCAGAGGCTTCGTCCCCGGAGCCAGTCCAATCCCAGCACGGTCCCCCCGAGGCCACGCCCCCGGAGCCATGGCCCAATCCCAGCGTGGTCTCCGCCTCGAGGCCCCGCCCTTCCCCAAGCTCCAGGAGTCCCTTCTCGGCTGCACGGCGCACCTGGCCGCGGGCCCGGGCTTGGCGTGGCCCCCGGTCCAGCCCGGCGTGACGCCCGAGCCGCCGGCCGCCCAGCGCTACCTTTCCGCGCGCCCCCGTCCCCAGACACGGCGGGAAGAGCTGCCTCCGGGCCTTTATTAGACATGGGGGACGCGCGCCTTCTCCAGGGCCCACCCCGCGCCTACAGGTCTCCCGAGGTCTCCGGCTTCTCCTTCTCCAGATGCTTCTTCTGGGGGCCCTGGGGAGAGGGGCAGGGGACGCGCTGGTCACCCGGGCCGGCCCTCCCCTGGCTTCTCTGCCAGGCGGGACCGGCGCCTGGGGTGGACGCCTCCAGGCACCCCCTCCTGTGAGTGAGGGCAGGGGGTCCCTGGCTCCCCCACGGCTCCATCTTCCCCACCCGGAGGCCCGCAGGAGGCAGGCTCAGAGACCCAGGGGGCCACAGCAGAGGGGCGTCGCGCTCACCATGAAGACCCTCTTCTCTTGGGCTGTCTGGAAGCGGCCGTGACCGAACTTGGAGGTGGTATCGATGAACTTGAGCTCTATGTGCTCCAGGGCTTGGCGGCTGTGGTGCACCATGAGGGACTGGGGACCCATGGGGGAGACGGGCGTTGAGGCCAGACAGTAACCCCGCCACCTGTCACCCCCAGGCCACACCTCTGCTCCCGGGGCGCCCCTGCCCAGAAAGTCCTGCTCACCCAGCTCCTGCTGGACTCCTCCTTCCCAGTGAGTCCCACCCACCCACCTAGCTGGAGGACAGGGAGGGCAGGCGGGAACAGGCCCTGCCCAGGGGACCCCCTCCCCAGGCCAGCGCGCCACGGCCTGACCTTTCTCAGCGTGATGACCCGCTTCTTGGTGCCAGCGATGCAGCCCTTCAGCATGACGAAGTCGTTGTTGACTTCTCCGTAGTGGGGGAAGCCACCCTGCAGGGGAAGCCTGGTCAGGGGCAAGGCCCAGGAAAGGGGTGCCAACATAGGGGCACCTGGGGGCCCTAGGAGAACCCCCTCGCCCAATATGGCCACCCCTCATCCGGGCAGCACCTCGCCACCTGCCAGGTCCCATCTGTGCAGCATCTCAGTGACAATCTATGTTTTACAGATGGGGAAACTGAGGCTCAGAGAGGGCTCATTCCATACCCTTCAGCTGTTACCTACTGGAGCTGCAGTTTGAGGTCTCCACGCTTCTGTGACAGCCCTGGGATGTCAGCTGCCTCCGAAGAGGCTCTGGGGGTGGGGAGAACAGCAGGGTGCCTGGGCAGTGGGGAGAGGGCCCTCCAGGCCCCACATCACTCTCCATCAGCCAGGGGCCCTGGGCCTGCCCCCCACCCGCGCTCACCAGCGGCGTGATGGATTTGTCAGTCACGTCATAGCTGGTGGACGCGTTGTTCCTGACCACCTTCCCATCCTCCACGTGCAGCCCCCGGCCGAGGCGGTAGATCTGCCGGGACCAAAGGGCACGCTGAGGGTAGCAGGGGGCCCTGGGGCCACCTGTCTGTGCCCATCGGCCAAGTTTGCTCCTACCCAGGTGCCGCTGGGGGCATTTCAGAGCCGGGCCATGCACACGCACCGCCCCCCAGCCCCTGCTGATGCGGAGCACGCCCCCCACCCGCCTCCGGGCTGCGGCCTGCCTTCTTGTTGAGCTCCGTGCGGTGGTGGTAACCCTTCTGGCCGGCCCGGGCAATGGAACAGCCCACGCGGGCGGGGTGCCAGGCCCCGATGCAGGCCACCTTGCGCAGCCCCTTGTGGGTCTTTCGTGGCAGCTTCTTGGTGTGCCAGCGGCTCGTGACCCCTGCGGGTGGTGGGGGGCCATGGCTGAGGGGCCAGCCTGCCCCCTGTCCCCTCTAGGCAGCCCTCCCCAGAGCCGCCCCCCACCCCCTGTCCCCACGCTACCTTTGATGCCACGGCCCTTGGTGACGGCGATGACGTCGATGATCTCTCCCTGGCTGAACACCCCATGGACCGGCACCTGCTTCTCCAGCCGGGCCTGCGCCCAGGCCACCTTCTCGGCCACCGTGCCGCCGTTCAGCTGGATCTCCATGATGTGCGCCTTCTTCTGCCGGAAGGGCAGCAGCGTCATCTGCAGATGCAGCCCGGCAGGTTGGTTCTCGGGGGTCGCACCCCAATCTATGTGACATGGTGTGGCCGGCGGGGTCCCGGGGGGCTATTCCCCCATCAAGCTCTCCCTCAAGCACCCATTCCACAGATGTTCCCGAGCCCCATCTAGGTGCTGTGTTCTGTGCTAGGCTCTGGGGGACACCCCGAAATGAAGCAGACAGGGTACCGGCCCCCACAGAGCCACTGAGTCATCAGAGGACATAAGGAGGCTGAGTAAACCCTTGGAGAGGGACAGACTTCGGGAGGGGGCATTACCTCTGGTGGGGTGCTCAGGGGGGCCTCTCCTACAAGGGGACTGTTATAACAAGGAGACCCTGGGTCAGACGCAAGCCCTGCTCAGGCAGAGGGAACAGTGTGTGCAGAGCCCCTGTGGAGGGTAATTCTGAGGCTGGTGGAGCAGAAAGGCCACCAGTGTGGGTAGGCCCTGGAGGAGACGGAGTGTGGCGCAGGAGGGGGTCCGAGGCGGGTGGGGGCCGGGCCAGGGAGAGGAGCTTGGACTTCACTCCAAGTGCAGGTGTGACACGATCCGACTCATATTTTTAAGCACCTCTGGCAACTGCTGGGTGAGGCACAGGCTTTAGGGAGGTGCACGTGGAAGCAGGGATGCTGTTCGGTCACAGCCTGATGCCTGATAAGTTCCTACGGTGCACCCGGCTCTTGGTGGGTGCTGGAGACAAGGCAGCTGTGGCCCCTGCCCCCTGGAGCCCAAGTGTAGCAAGGAAGATGGGCGTTCACCAATGAACTGCAAGTGTGAGAGCAAGCGGGTGGAAAGGGCTGGCGGGGGGTGTGGGAGGCTTTAGTAAGTTGTGGGGGTGGGAGATGCTGTTCTGGGGCCTAGGTGAGGAAGATGCCCAAGGAATGTTCCAGAGTAGGCTGGGAGGCTGTGGGTCACCTGTCAGCCCACCTGTAGGCAGACCCAAGGACAAACGCTGATTTGCATACATACCTGCTAGCCCACCCGTGGGACATTTGGCAGGAGACCTAGCCCCTTCTGGGCACGTGGGGGCCTCAGTTGGCTGGTGGATGTGGCCAATGCCCCCCAGCCCGCCAGCATGCACTGACACCTGGTGGCCCTGGGGCTGCAGGCGGCCAGCGTGGCTGGTCAGCAAACCCGCTGGGCCTGTGCCCAAGGCCTGTGGTATTTTTAGGCTGACATTTGCCAGGGCTCCTGGGAGCTGGAGTGGGGGTGGGGTGCTGGTGTCCAGGTGGGGGGCCCTGGCTGACGTGGGTGGGTGGGGTGGGCGGCCAACCTGGGTGTGGACAATGACCCGGACGACCTTGCAGCACTTCTTCATGGCAGCAAAGTCTTTCTGTAGCTGCTTCTTGCCGTCAGCGTCCCGCCACCTCTTGCAGGCCTTGGTGAAGGCTTTTTTCTTGCTCTTGTGCCTGGGTGCAGAGGGGAGGCCACTGAGCGGCACTAGCCGGGATGGCTCCCCAGGCCTGCCCTGCCCTCACCCCCACAGCCCACCAAGCCGGGGGCTCAGAACAAGGAACCCCTCCCTCCATTCCTGCTTGCTGCCTTCCCGGGGAGGCCACTTGAGCCCGGCACTGGTTCTGTCCCCATCTTTAAGCACGGATTGTCCCTCCAACTCCAGGCCTCGGTTTCTCCTCTGTAAAGTGGGCATCCTCCCCATCCCCGGGGGTGTGAGCGTGAGCTGCAGCTATGCGGTGGCACTGGTGATGCATGGAACATGGCCACCGGGCTCGGGACACGTTTCTGTACCCTCCCAGGAACTCTGGAAGGAGGAGACTTATCTCCATTGCACCCATGAAGAAATAGAGGTTCACGGAAGTTGAAGTTCCTGGATGATGGGCAAATTGGGAATGGAAACAGTGAAAACGGAGAGCTGGCATTTGCTGAGAACTTATTCTGCCCGGCCCTTGGTACGCTTCATTCATGGAATCCTCACAGCGGCCCCACAACGCAAGGACCACTCACCCCATTTTTTAGGGGGTCAGTGGGGTGCAGGCTGCGAGGCTCTGAGATGCCATCCAGCTTGCCCAGGGTCACACAGCCAGCTCTAACTCCGGAGCCCAAGCTTATCACCTCCGTGAGAGGGCCGGGGCTGGGCCATGCCTCTGCCTCCATCAGGAGGTGAGGTGTCTGTGAGGCTCCCAGACAGGTGGGTCTTCCCTTTGGTCCCAAGTACCAGAAAAGATTTGAAATTTGAGGTCCAAGGATGCCTCTTCCTTTCTGATGACAAGAGTTTGTTAGTCAGCTGTTTCCTTTTCACCCTGGCTGCTAGGAAGCTCAGAGCTGACTCAGACATGCGAGCAAATGAGCCCTCTACATAATCTGAGGATTCGAGTAACTGCTTCCTCTTTTCCCTCTGTCCTCTATTTCCCATCTTTTACTGACACCACCCCCACTCCTGCTTTCCACTCACTCTTGACACTGCTCCAGAACCCCCGTTGCTCCAGCACAGGGCTGGGGGCCTGGGGAACAGGGACCGAGTGCACACCCACCCTGGGGTCCCAAGGAGGCCCCCGCGCCACTCACCAGTCCCTGTAGAAGCGGCGCCGGCACTCGTCACTGAGGTGTTCTGCAAAGATGGTCTTGAAGCTGCGCAGGCCTCGGGGGGTGGCCACATAGCCCACGACGCCCACCACCACCAGGGGCGGCGTCTCCACCACCGTCACTGCCTCCACCTCCTCCCGCTTGGAGATTTCTGGGTGAGACGCAGGGTGTGAGGGGCCTGGGGAGGCCACCTCCAGCCGCGCCCTGCTCGCAGCCTCGGTTTCCCCACCAGACCATGGGTGATGGGTGGGGGAGCCAGCAGCCAGGGCTGGGGGCCGGGCTCCTTTAGTGAGACACTGCAAGCATTTGGTGTTTTACTAGTTATAAATGTACTTTGGTGGATTCTAGAAAACACCATAGCTGTTATACAACCTGTGATCGCATGTATATTGCTACTGAAGCTGACACTAAACAAAAGAAGTGTATGTTTAAGACACCTCTCAGGAGCGATGACAAGCAAATTAGGGTTGATGGGGGGAGGTGGGAGGGGGCCACGGCTGTGAAGGGTGACACGAGGGGCCCCTGTAATGGCCCGGCCGGTCACGAGGTGGGACCCTGCCATCCACGCGTGGAACACACACGCAGGTAAGTACAGGTGAAAGCGGGGAGATGGGAATAAGTTTGGGGGGGGGTCACGTCCACCCCAGAATCCTGGTTGTGATGGGGTTTGGCCAGATGTTCCCGCTGGGTGGAAAGTGGGTGAAAGGTAGGTGGGGGTGGCTGTGTTGTTTCTTCCAACTGGGCGTGAGTCTATAATGACCTCAAAACAAAAAGTGTGTGTATATGTGTGTAAGAATGTATAAAACAGTCCAGAAATGGCTCAAAGTGCAGTCACCCTGTCAGGGTGGCTTGAAGCGAGGGCCGAGGGCACCTCATTTGAACCCCAGCTCCTCTGCTGACTGACCGGGTGACCGGCAGGGTACTTAAGGGCTCTGGGCCTCGGTTTCCTCATTTCTGAAGTGGGGACCATGGCAGATTCCCCCTCGAGGGGTCAGCTATGGTCAGCACTTAGTCGGGGTCCCCTGTGCTGCCCTGCACCCCCCAAGTCCCCAGCACTGGGCGCCCCCTGAGCCCCCCCACCAACTCACTGAGCCCCGGCCGGTGCACGTCACGCAGTACGTGCGTCATGCCCGCCTTGTAGCCCAGGAAGGCTGTCAGGTGCACGGGCTGGCTCGGGTCGTCCCGCGGCCACGTCTTCACCTTGCCTCGGTGCCGGCGGCTCCTCTTGTGGGGCAGAAAGCCCAGGTGGCCATGCCGGGGGGCAGAGAACTTCCGGTGGGACTGTGGGGCAGAAGGGGATGGAGGTCAGAGCAGGGGGTCTCCATGGTGGTGGCAGCAGGATGGTCCCAGAGCCACCCCGGAGGAGGGGCCTGGAGACTCCCGACGCGGGCCCAGGGTGGTAAGGGCAGGGTGGTGACTTCAGGACATGAGCTATCCTCACCCACAGGCTTCCCGCCTCCACAGCTGGCCCAGGAGGGCAGATCCACACCGCGGCCGAGGGCTCCGGGGTAAGGCCACTGCCGTCTGTCCATCTCCTTGCCCACCCTAGGCCCAGCCTCCCAGCTCTGACCACTTGCTGCTCCTCCAGTCACCCCCTTTCCTCACAGCTCCATGGAGTATCCCTGCTGGGGAGACTCTGAAAGTCCACCTGCTCCCCAGGGAGCCCCTCCACCCCCGAGGACCCCACCCAGCCCCCGCTCTTGCCCTGGCCCCACTGACCATGGCGGACAGTCCCTGCAGGTCCAGAGGCTGAGTGGTAGCGCCAGGACACGCCGCAGCCAGATCCCAGATTTAGCTCCTGGCGGGGGAGCTCCGTCATCTCCCGTGGCGGGCAGGGGCTCCCGTGCCAGGGGCAGGCCTGGGCCAGGGTGGCGGGGGTGGGGGCATCAGATGGGTGACAGGCAGGTCTGGTCCTCCTTTCCCCCATAGCTCCAGGACAGGGTCATGCCCAGATTGTTTTCTGCCTCATATGACTCCCTGGGACTATTAAAACCTGGGGCAGGTCTGTGTTGGCTTCACAGAGGGAATTCCCTCCTGCAGGCCATGGGGTCTGGTGGGTCCCAGGCGGTCAGAGGGGAGGGGGACTCTGTGGATCACAGGTGCCAAGATTGAGGGTCGAGACCCCTTGGCACCAACAGCCCGTGATCCAAAAACACTGACGTATGTCAATGGACTTCAAATTGACATACCTTATGAACCTCAAATTTGAACTTAAGGTTTGAATGACAAGGGGCTTGAAGTCTCTTACTCTTCGATTCAAAGATTGTTTTGAAAGTTCTGTTGCTGTAGAATGAGAGAGTTTTGGAGGCCTGAGATGTCTCGGAGAGTCTGTGAGCCGAGGTTCCAGGCTGCTAGAATGCTGAGATTGTTTGGGTCTGAGGGTCTGTATTTCTACGAGAGCACAGTTTGAAATTCAACCTTTCTGCGATTCTAGGCTCGGAGGGTCTCGAGAGTTGTCACTCCATGTCCCTGGCCTCAGCCCTGGTGGGAGACGAGGACACTACCCTCCCTGGATGCTGGCTGTGGGCCTGGCCAGGTGTGGAGACAACAGAAGGCAGCCTGCTGGGCCCAGAGCAATCCCAGAAGACTTCCTGGAGGGCAGGGCATCTGGTTATTTGTGTTATTAGTCCACCTCTCCGCTGCGTTCCGCACATAAGCAGAGCTGTGTCTCTATTGCTGCTGCCCTTAGTGCAATACCTGGTACTGAGTGGTTTACTTATTCGTTACATCTGTTACTCACTACCTGTAGAAAGTATTACCTGTCTTGCTTGTATTAGATCTCCTGTTAGAAGATAACGAGGGATTCGGTTCCATTCATTGCTGTATCCCGAGCGCTTAGATTGGCTCCCAGCGCGTAGCTCCCCGAACGGCGACTGAGCAGGGAGGCCGCGGGTGCAATGGCGCTGAGGAGCCGCGCGGGGGCGCCCTGCCAAGGTGCGGGCGGGGCTCGGCGGACTACAAGTCCCATGGAGCCGCGCGGCCGTCGCCGCCCGTGCGCAAGCGTGGCCGCCCTCGCCGTCCTCAGCGGGCGAGCTAGGCCGCGGGAGTGAGGCCGAGGACCGGACAGCGCGTCCCAGAGCGGAGTCCGCCGCCGCCATGCCGGACAGCTGGGACAAGGACGTGTACCCCGAGCCCCCGCGCCGCACGCCGGCGCCCTCGCCGCAGACCTCGCTGCCCAACCCCATCACCTACTTGAGCAAAGCCTTCGACCTCCTCGTGGACCGGCCCGTGACCCTCGTGAGAGGTACGGGCCCCCGCCCCGGAGCCCCCCGGAACCGCACTCTCCCTTGCTCCTCTCACCCGGGCTTCCCCTCCCGGGAGCTCCTGCCCCCGGGTCCCTTCGGGCCGCCGCCTCCTTGGACCTCTTCCGCCGCTTGCACCCCGGGCGTCGTACACCGGCCTCCTCGCCCCCCGCCCTGGGCACCCTGGCTTCCGGCCTCGCGGAGATCTCGGGGTCCCCTGCGGCGCGATGCATACAGGGTGGGTTGTGCACAGCAGCTGCGCCGCGATCCGGGGGCAAGCTCTCAGGGTGGTCGCTGGCCCGGTCCGGGCGGACGGCTGACGGCTGACGGTCCCCGGCCTGGCCGTGCTGCGACTCGCCTTCCCCTCCCCGAGAGCTCCCGCTTGGGAGCTGCCCAAACCCCCCACCTCGGGTCAGGATGGGGAGGCTGCTCCGCAAAGAGCCTAGTTGCCGGCCGCTTTTCCCCGCCAGGGGTGCAGGCGCTTCATTCATGCATTTCATCCTTTCATCCATTCAACATCAAAGAGATGTCTGGGGTACATCTCTGCCCTGGTGGTCTGCTAGGGAGGATGGAGCCAGCACACCGGAACCCTAAGGCTCTGGGAACCACTGCGGTGGACCAGGCTCCGTTTCTCGGGGTGATTTCGTAGAACCTGTTTCATGTGTCCGCCCACGTCACTAGGTCCAGCTTGTTAATTACCGAGTGGGTAAGCTGAGGCCTGAAGGAGGGCTGCCACTCCAGAGCTGGACTTGAACTCGGGCTGCGGCTTCCCATCCGCTTGTTCCCACACGGTGTGGCCCGTCCTGTGGGGCCACAGGTGGGGTCTGGAGCTGGGCGTGGGGTTTGCAGCTTGCAGGGGCTCGAACCCGGGTTGTGCCCTGCCTGACCCTCAGCCTCCTCTGTAAGTGGGGCCTGTCCTGTCACACAGGGTTGTCATGGGACAAGAGGCAGTGGGCACCCAGTGAGGTGGGACAGTCCTTCCCAGGGCAGGCTGGCCCCACCTACACCTGAGAATCAAATTGCCCGTTTCTGTAGAAGCTCAGAACATTTAGGAAATTGCCCTTTCTTTGTTTTCTGAGAAGAGATCTAAAAGACCATCCGAACTGGCCTCTCCAAGCTGATGCACCACTTTGAGTCTGGGCCTTTGTCTTTGCAGAGTTCATAGAGCAGCAGCACGCAAAGAACAGGTATTACTACTACCACCGGCAGTTTTGCCGTGTGCCGGACATCACCGAGTGCAAGGAGAAGGACGTCTTGTGCATGTTTGAGGCGGAAACGCAGTGGAGGAGGGACTAGTACGTGTACACCCTTTGGCATCCTGCAGTCACCGGGCGTCTGCTTTGGACAGCAGCTTGCCCTGCTGAGCCATCACTCCTTGGGGACACCCAGCACACGTCCCCCTGGCCCCACAGGCCCGCTTCATCCTGCTTTCCCCAGATGCAGCAAACTCATTCCTTAGACTACGTTTCTTTTTCTTTCAGCAAAGTTGACCAAGAAATCGTCAACATCATCCAGGAGAGGATGAAGGCCTGCCAGCAGAGGGAGGGCGAGAACTACCAGCAGAACTGTGCCAAGGAGCTGGAGCAGTTCACCCAGGTGGCCAAGGCCTACCATGACCGCTGTGCGTGCACCTGTCCCCTCCCTCCGCAGTGGTCCCAGGGCCAGGGACACCTTACTTCAGGTGTCCTGTTCAAGGTCTTTTTGTGTCTTCACTTCCTCTTGTCTTTTCCAGATCATGACCTGGGTGCCCACTATTCTGCCAGGAAGTGCCTGGCAAAACAGAAGCAGAGGATGCTGGCAGAGAGGAAAGCTGCTAAGGAAGCCGCTGCTGCCTGAGGCAGCTCAGAGAGCCCTTCCTCGTGACATTCAGTGTATTCCTCAAATAAAGAGTAGTAAAACCTGCCACTGTTTCCATGTCACCCTTCCAACAAGCCAGTATCCTCCCCTAGCCCCAACTCCCAACAGAAAAGGCTTCAACAAGCTGTTAATGCAAACATTTATTTTCCTCACAAGAGCCTATGTGGTGGCCACAGCAGGGGCCTGGGTCCTCTGCACGGACACCCTGGTGTGGGTCTTCACAAGATGGTCGGTGAACTCCTGGGAAGAGAAACAAGGCCTTTAGTCCCAGCCACATGTGTCCCACCCTGTCCCCAGCTTCTCAAGGCCAAGGAGGCTTCCTCTGCCACCAGCTCAGCACCTGATAAGGAGACTTCGTGAACACGGTCTCTTTCCAGAGGTCAGGGGTGAGATAGCTGTAGGTCTTGGAGATGGCATCAAAGGTGGCCTTGGCTGGAGAGGAGAAAACATTTGGAGGGTTGGTGGGATGGACTGAGAAAAGGTCCCACCCAGAGCTACACGGAGGCTGTCATGCTCCTGAAAGAAGCCACCTGGGCCCACCTGCTGTGCACTGAAAATGCCTTCTCTCCCCAAGATGCAGCAGTCACAATGTGGGCCCAGCCCTCAGCTGCCCCTACACGGACCACCTACCAAAGTTGCCCAGGGTGGCCGTGCAGCCCCTGGCCGAGGTGTAGCAGTCATCGATTCCAGCCATCATCAGCAGCTTCTTGGGCACAGGGGCCGAGACGATGCCAGTGCCTCTGGGAGCGGGGATGAGGCGCACCAGCACAGAGCCACAGCGCCCCGTCACCTGGGTAGGGCACAGCGGCATCAGGGCTGGGCTGCAGGAAGCTTGCACCACCTGGCCGACCCCACCACTCACCACCTCCCCAAACCCCTACCTTGCAAGGGACAGTGTGGGGCTTGCCGATCTTGTTCCCCCAGTAGCCCCGCCGCACAGGGACGATGGAGAGCTTGGCCAGGATGATGGCCCCGCGGATGGCAGTGGCCACCTCCTTGGAGCACTTCACGCCCAGCCCCACATGGCCGTTGTAGTCCCCGATGGCGACAAAGGCCTACAAAGGGATAGTGTGGGTGGCGGTGGCGCAGCCCTGGCCACTGTCCCACCCAGCACCTGTCACCCCACCAGGACCTGTCGCACCCCTCGAGGAAAGAAAGGCCACAGCAAGGCCCATCCAAGGTCCGAGGAGATCCTCTCTCTCTCTCTCCCCGTTACGAAAGCTACACGTGTCAGGTCAGGTGTAACTCTGCAGAGCTGAGAGAGCCTTCCGAGGCCCCCACTCCAGATGGCCAGTGTACCTTGAACCTGGTCCGCTGGCCAGCACGGGTCTGCTTCTGCACAGGCATGATTTTCAAAACCTCATCCTTGAGGGACGTCTCCAGGAAAAAATCGATGATCTCAGACTCCTGCGAGACAAGACACGTTCACAGAATGTTTAGTTACGACCTTGAAATCAAACACCAACGTTTGGCAGTGATGACCGGGATCCCCACCTAGCTACCTTCCTGGCATAAACAGTGGGCCGTGCACCTGTCCAGCCTTTTTTCACAGTCCCCCTGCCCACAGCCACCTGTGCTCTACAGCTCAACAGGAAGGGACTGGGCAATGGTGGGGCTCAAGCATCCAGGCCCGGAAGGAGCCATACTTGGTCAACATCCTATCAAGGAGAAAAACAATCGCGCGGTACCTTGATGGGCAGAGAGAACAAATAAATCTCCTCCAGGGATTTGATCTTCATGTCCTTGACCAAACGGCCCAGCTTGGTGACAGGGAGCCACTGGAGAAAGAAACAGCGCGGTGACCCCAGGCTCCCCGCTGGCGCCACCCACGGACCCACCGCACGCGCGCGGCCCGGAACCTACTTCCTTGTCCTCCGCCTTGCCGCCGCGAGCTCCGCGGCCTCGTCCCCGGCCCCGACCACGGCCGCGACCCCGGCCCCGGACCCCGCTGCCGAAGCCTCCACGGAAGCCGCCACGGCCTCCCATTCCAGGGCCCCCGGAGGCCCCGGGGCCTCCCGCAGCACCGGCGTCATCCGCCATTTGCTAGAGAAAGCGACAAGAACCGGAACGTCAGCGAGACCCCAGCATCCGCGACCCGCGAGGCCCTCCTCGCCCGATGTCCGCGGATTCCCACCGCCCAGACCCTCGTGGCGCAGCCACGTCGCAAGAAACCCACGTGTTTTCTCGAAAAAGGAGAACGAGACAGCCCGGGAAGTGGTTTTTATATCTCGCCAAATATCGCGACATCTCGGAGGCCCGTTCGAGACTGAGGCAGCAGAGACCCACCAGCAGTCTGTGATTGGCTCTGAGATGCTCCGCCCTTCGGCCCGCTCTTGGTGCGCCCGCACCGGGCGCCACGTGACGCGCAGCTCTGTTGGGGACACGCGTGCTACCGCGCGCTCTTCTCTCCGAGCCCCCGGCCAGGTGAGCACTTGTCGGGCGTCTGAGTCCGGCCGTTCGGCGGTCGCCCAGAGGGCAGTGGGCGGGGAGGCCGGCGTTGGTTGAAAATCACCCGCGGTTCTGGCCGTGGCTGCTGGTGAGATTCGGCGCCCAGAGCCACCAGGGGCCTCAGCTCACCGCCCACTGCCTGGTGTGCGCGGGTGAAACCCAGGCCCCGACAGCCGTCGTGTTCCCGAGCCCCACCGAGGGCCTCCGCCTGGCCCGGCCTCTGACCCCGCTCTCTCCCCGCAGGACGCCCTGAGGCCCGGATTCAGCGGTCAACCCCGCGGGGACCGCGGGCGGTGGGGCGGGGCTGGCTCTCCCTCCCGTCCAATAAAGCTGTGTAAGTGACCCGCCTTGTGTGCTCTTGGGCGCCTTCTCCGCCTTAGTCTGACAAATGCACGTTGACCCTGGGATCGCGGTGGGTTGTGGAGGGAAGAACCACGTGGATTGCCTCTGCTTCGGACATCCCTGGGTCGCTGGGTGATGTCCGAGGTCCCACATCCCTTAAGTGGCAGAGCCCGGTTTGGAACCTTGATCTGTTGGTCTGTGAATAAGGTTTAGACTCCCACGTGGGCAGGGAAGTTTCCCTGGGCCAGGGCAGTTGAGTCAGGCCTGCAAACTGCTGGTGACGATGGGAGATAGCTTTTCTCTCACCTTGTACTGACTGCCACTCTCAGGGTGGGGCTTCGGTTCTTCAGGATGTGAGGGATTTGTCTGCATGAGCCCAGCAGTTCATGCCTCATCTGAGAACATGCTAGTCCTGCAGGTGGGTTTTCCCTTTTCTCATGGGTTTGCCCAGATAGTTGAGACCTGTGGGTGTCTGCAAGGTATGTAGGGATTCTGTCTTCACTGCCCTGAGAAAGTGGAGGACAGGGACTGGGTCATAGGTTCTGCATCCCTGCTCAGGAGGACATGGAATGGGCCAGGGTCTGAAGCAGAATGTCCTGGAGACCAGGACATTCTGAGGATGGGGAGGGGAGAAAGCTTTGCAAACAGGCCTCCAGCCTCAAGTGACCAGCCCAGTGCTGCCTGCGGACCAGCTGTCAGACCCCCAAGGGCAGCAGCCCCCACGGACCTGTGAAGTTGGGGCGGCCCCAGCCTCACCTGTAATCCAGCAGAGGGGGCAAGAGCAGGGTCGGGTGGGGTCCCAGCCCCCCTGGACCAGCACTGTGATTGGCCTGCGCTGGACAATGCCCCTGTGATGTCAGCCCCCTCCCGCAGTGAAGTGGGGGTGCCTGCGCCCTGGCTGGGGAGTGGAGCTGCTGTCCAGGCACAGATCATGGTGAGCCTGGGGCCCCCTTGCCTTTTGCCCTTAGGTTTATGCCTTACCAGGGCTGGGTGTCTCTCCACACTTGAGAAAGGGGGGACCATGGGCAACCAGCCCTCATGGGCAAGGGGTCCTGTCAGGGCTGTGGACCCCCTCAAAATAGGGGCTCATTCAGCCCCTCTCAGGGCTCCCAGTGGCCCCCTCCAGGTGTGGGGAGTGGGGGCTGGGGCCCGGGGCTTGCCGGGTTCTGATGATGGCCTGGCCTTTGCAGAGTGGAGGGTATGACCTCAACCTCTTCGTCAGCCCTCCCGACTGCAGCTTCCTGTGCTCCGTCTGCCACGGGGTCCTCAAGAGGCCAGTGAGGTTGCCGTGCAGCCACATCTTCTGCAGGAACTGCATCCTCCGGTGGCTAGCCAGGTGCCACAGGACACCCGTGGGGCTGGGAAGGCAGGCGGGGTAGGGGGCCCCTCCCAAGGCCTGGGACAGAGGGAAGAGGCGCAGAGCACAGGTGATGCCCATAAAATTCAGCCACCACACCCCCTAGGGACCTAAGAGGTACGGGGCTACTCTTGGCCTCAGAGCGTTCTGTAAGGTCCTCTCCATGCTTCCCCCTGGCTGAAGCTGGAGAGGGGAGGGACAGAGGGGGTCACCCAGCAAAGGCCTGGCTGGGGGAGGCACATTGCTGCCACTTGCCCCCTTCCCACTTCCACACTCACTCCTACCACCACTCACCTCCTTCCAGACAAAAGACCTGTCCGTGTTGTAGGAACGAAGTGAAACGAAAAGGAATAGTCCACGTGAATAAGCTCCGGAAAACCATTGGCCGGCTGGAAGTCAAGGTAGCTCACAGCACCCATTCCCACCACTTTTGTCACCCCTGCAGGGGGTGGGGCAGGGCCAGGAGCGGGGGAGGAGAATCCCAATTGCACCAGCAACACAGAGTGCAGCCTTGGGCCCTTGAGACCTGGCTGAGTGGATCTCAGCTCTCCCACTTACTTGCTGTGTGACTTTCTGAGCTCCTGGGGCCTCCACTGTAAAACAGGGATAAGAGACTTTTTAGAGGATGAAGCATTAGTACTTTCCAGTCTGATTTTACAGGCAGGGAAACAGAGGCCCAAAGAGAGGGAAGTGACTGGTTTCAAGTTGTGCAGGGAAGGAAAAAAAGCCTGACATACAAACTCTGCAGACCAACCCAGCCATACACCTCCCTGTTCCAGACTCAGGCCCTGCGCATGTCCTCTGGGACAACTAGATGCTTGACCACCTCTAAGTATTTGCCCCCCTGTTCCCCTCTCCCCACCACTATAGGAGTCAGACAAGCTTTGGGGCCTCACACTTCACTGGTCCCTGGTCTGTTGAATGCAGAGAGACGGGTTAGGGGATTCTGTGGGCAGCTTGAGGGGGTCCCAGCTGGTGAAGCCTAATTTGGTTTGGCTTATGAGGTGTGCCATCTGTGTGCCCCCAGTGCAAAAACTCCGAGGCTGGCTGCTTGGTGACGTGTCCCCTAGCCCATCGCAAGGGACACCAGGACTCGTGTCCATTTGAGCTGATGACCTGCCCCAATGAGGGCTGCTTGGTGCGCGTGCCGCGGCGGGCCCTGGCTGAGCATGGAGAGCACTGCCAGCATGGTGCCCAATGGCGCTGCCCCATGGGCTGCGGGGCCACCCTGGGCCCAGCTGATCGGGAGCAGCACAACTGCTACCGTGAGCTGCAGGAGGCCTGGGGCCAGCGCCAGGAGCAGAGCCGGGCCCTGCTGTCGTGCCTGCTGAAGCGCATGCGTCAGGTGCACCATGCCACCACCCTCATCCGCCGGCAGCTGGCCCAGCTGGGCAGCTTCCTGGAGGACAGCGCCCTGCTCGTGGGCACCCCAGAGGAGGAAGCTCAGACCGAGGCCGCCCTGGAAGGCAGCAACGGAGATGGGGTGTGGGGGGCCCGGGGCCAAGATACCTTGTAAATAAAGGAGTAAATAAACGGGGAGCCCAGGCCTGCCCCACCTCTGGCCTCATGCCGGGTCCGAGCTTGCTGCCCCTGCCTATCTCTCACGGAGCTCCTCCCTTCACCCGGCAGGAACCCTTTGGCCCTTGAACTCTTTCCTCTGGCTTCTTTCTCAGCTTGGAAGGCTCTTCCCTGCTATTGGAAGCTGGTAGCACCTGAACTCAGAGTAAGAACCACCTCCTCACAGTGGCACACAAAGAACCCTATTACCTCTAACCTACTTCCCGTACACTCTCCTCCCAGCTCACCCCCTGCAGCTGTGGGAAGCACTTGACATCTGTTCGGTCATCTTGGCCAGTTACCATTGTGCTGTGTACCTGAGCCGAGCTCATGTTTTTCTGATGTCTAGTTTTAGTTCCTCTTTCATTGTTTTTAGCCACTGGCCCCAGAAACTTTTTAGTTACTGATTCCAGAAATTGTTTTTAGCTACCAGTTCCAGTAATTTCCCCGCGGCCCCCCGCCTATCAGCCGACACGGGCTGCTGAGTGAGCCGTTTCCATAGTTTCGGGGACTTTCCAAAGTTCCTCTTCTAAGTTTCCTCCTTCTAAGCCTATAGCTGAGAAGTTCTTTGTTTTCAGCACCCCTCCCCTGACCCTCTATTATAAAAAGTCTGAATAATCCTTCAATAAACGAGACTTGATCAGAGCTTGACTTGTCTCCGTTCCTTTGCGTCTCTTGCCCCTCCCCATTCTCACTGCCCCTTTCAGGTCCAGGTCCGATTTTGCCCCGCCGGTCGGGACATGCAGCCGCTCTCCTCCTGCCCCAGGGCCTTTCCACTGGCCATTCCTCAGCCTGGAGCCCTGTGCCCGCAGAGAAGGCAAGGTTCCCTGCGGCGCCTCAGGTTTTCGCTCAGGCGTCACCTTAATGAAGCCACCTGCGCACCCCCTGCCCAGATCTTTCCACAGCACTTGCCACTGTATTATTCCTTGCCAAGAGCCGAGCCGCACCCGGCTGCAATGCGATCTACGGCTAGGGCAGGGAGTTTCGTTTTCTTCTCTGTCTCCCAGTGCCCAGGACAGTGCCTTACCCGTAAGATGCTCAATAAATACTTAAACCACCGAAATGACCCGACTGATTTATTGACCAGTGTTCCCACCGCGTTTGTCCCCATACCCCAGAATCCGGAGGGAGCAGGAATGTTGGCACTACTTTAGTGATTATCTCCTACGATCACTCTTAATTTTACATAAACAGTCTAAGCCGACCCCCTCTCCAAGCCGGAAATGCCTTCCTATCAACTTCCGCTTCCCGAACGAGCAGCGGCCGCCCGCATCAAAGATGGCGTCGGGCGCGCAGTGTTGATGACGCCATAGCAGCGCGCCGGAAGTGCGGGTGGTGCGCCTTGTTTCCCTCACGCGGCGGCGGAGATTCCCAAGGATCCCAACGGGAGCGGCGGCGACGCGGCGGAGCCATGGCTGAGGCCGCGGCTGGAGGGAGCCGGTTCAAGGCCAAGTGAGCCGGGTGCTGGGGCTGCGGGTGTCGCCCGGGGAGGGAGCCGGGCTCGGCGGACCGAGAGGGCTTGAAGGGGAGGGTTCCTGCAGGCCAGAACAGCCGGAGCAGCGAAGACGGGGAGGGCGAGAGGGCTGCGGACGAGCCGACCGCGGGGTCCCGGGAGGCTGCGGTAGTATGGGGTGGAGAGCCGGAACCGACAGCTCTCGGGCAGGCGGGAACTGGGGCCTGGCCGGGAGCAGCATGCATCGGTTAATTAAAGAACTTGGCTTGGGAGGCCGAGGTGAGGACGGGAGACCCCAGGGGAGCGGGGAGGGGTAGGCTGAGCACAAGTTGGGGCTTGTCCTGGATGGGAGCAGAACCCCTCACCCTTCAGGTGGCAGGAGGACAAGGGACTACTGGGGCACGCGCTCCGGGGAGCTTTAACCCGCCGTGACTCTTCTCCAGGGAGCCGAAAGAGAGGTCAGGGGACGGGCCGGTGAGGGCCAGGGGCCGCAGTGGCCAAGGGGGTCGCAGTATCTATGCTTATTTGTCCCAAGCCTTTGTTAAATGCCTCCTTAGCGGTTAGTGCCGGGGATGGGACGGATCCAGCCCCCACCCTGCGAAGCGCACAGCCTGATGGGACAAACGTGTTAGCAAAGCATTCCCCTCAATGACAGCAGGACTTCGGTTGTGGAAAGCACTAGCAGGGGAACCCGGGTGCCGAGCATACACCTTTGGATGATGCTCTGATGGCTTGGTTTAGTCCTGGCAGTCAGATGCCCATGAGTGGGCTTAGCCAGCCATTGAAGTCAGGGGAGAGGGGCCCAGGCCTCCTCAACTGGCAGAATGAGACCTTGCAGGTAGAAAATGCAGAGAAAACGACCTGTCACAGGACACTGAGCCAAGAACGGTGGGGCTGTTGTGTGGGCCGTGAGGGGGAAAAGCTATGCAGGAAAGGTTGGCAGAGGCTCCTCTGGGCAAGGCCTCGGAGGCTTGTGAGGAGAGGGGAGGGTTCTAGGCAGGGCAGTGACACAATTAGGTTTTCAAAAGGCCACCTGGCAGCTGGGTTGAGAGAAACAGCAGGGCCTGGTGAAGAGGCTGGAGCAGCTGAGAGAAGAGAGTGCAGTGGCCTGGACGAGGGTGAAGGCAGTGGGGGAGAGGAGAGGGTGGCATGAGTGAGGTCACAAAGATGAGGGATGCTTGGGGTTTGGGGTCCAGACCAGGCTGGGTTTGGAGGAGGCAGCCAGGGTTGGGGAAGGCAGTACCTGATCTCTGGGGTGGAGACACTGCAGAGGATGCTCTGGGCCCAGTCACCAGCTGAGGCTGCCCATGGCCAGCGGGGGCCGCCAAGGCCTGGGGAACCCTCAGCGCTGGGCACTGGGAAGATCAGCTTCCTAGGCCTGGCCCCAGCCCACCTCTCAAGTGCAGTGGGATCCAGTCTGGAGCACCGATCTCTGTAAAGTGGGGGTCACGACACCCACCTCACAGGGCTACTGGAAAAGTGGAAAAAGATGATGACAAAGGTTCCGTCTGGAAGCCTTTATCCTCTCTGGCTGCCTCTTCCTGGTCTAGGGACCCCCACCTCTGCCTTGGTCTGTCCCTGGGCCCCTACTGCTCCCTGGGAGCTGTGCTCAGTTACAGAGATCCTCCAGGGCATGGGCCTGTTGGGGTCACCTCTGGGGAGCACCCAGCAAGCAGAGCAAGGCGCTGGGGCCCAGGAGGTGGGTGAGTCACTCACTCCCACTTTCTATGTCCAGCTATGCCGTCGAGCGCAAAATCGAGCCTTTCTACAAGGGCGGGAAGGTGCAGGTACTGGCCCAGGAGGGGCTGGGGAGTGGGGCAGGCCGGGGCTGGGCAGGGGAGAGGACTGCTGCTACCCCTGGCTGAGCCCCCTCTGTCTGTCCCCAGCTGGACCGGACTGGGCAGCACCTTTTCTGTGTCTGTGGAACCAAAGTCAGCGTCCTGGACGTGGCCTCGGGGACTGTGCGGCAGAGCCTGGAGCAGGTGAGGGCAGAGCCGATGGGTGTGAGGGGTGGGGGTGGGGGGCTAGTTCTCATGGTGCTTTGGTTCCCCGCTCTTGTCCCCAGGAGGACCAGGAGGACATCACAGCCTTTGACCTCAGCCCTGATGATGAGGTATGTGGGGCAGCGATGGGAAGTGTGCTCTGGGACCACCCACTCACTCTTGGAGTCAGTAAGGAGGGCAGCTGTGACCCCAACTGAACTGCACCCTTCCCAGGTGCTGGTGACGGCCAGTCGGGCGCTGCTGCTGGTCCAGTGGGCCTGGCGCGAGGGCAGCGCCACCCGCCTGTGGAAGGCGGTACACACGGCCCCTGTGGCCTCCATGGCCTTTGACCCCACCTCCACGCTGCTCGCCACAGGTAGGGCCCCCGCTGGGCTGGGGGGCCCACAGGCAGGAGCATAGGGAGCCCAGCCCCCACCTCAGAAACGCATTCCTGGCAGGCGGCTGCGATGGGGCCGTGCGTGTCTGGGACGTCGTGCGCCACTACGGGACACACCAGCTGCGGGGCTCACCCGGCGTCGTGCAGTAAGGGGGCGCCCAGAGCAGGGGCGGGGGCCGGGGGGCAGGGCTGGCGGCGGCAGAGCTCACCCATCCGCCCTCCGCTGCAGCCTGGTGGCCTTCCACCCAGACCCCGCCCGGCTGCTGCTCTTCTCCTCGGCTGCGGACGCGGCCATCCGCCTGTGGTCACTGCAGGACCGGTCGTGCCTGGCCGTGTTGACTGCCCACTACAGTGCCGTCACCTCGTTGGCCTTCAGTGCCGATGGCCACAGCATGCTCAGGTCAGTGGGCAGACCGTGCCAGGCTGGGAAGGGGGCAGCGGCTGAGACCCCACCACTCAGGGGCCTCTTTCTCTCAGCTCTGGCCGTGATAAGATTTGCATTGTCTGGGACCTGCAGAGCCACCAGGCCACGAGGACCGTGCCAGTGTTCGAGGTGGGGGCCCCGGGGGGCCAGGGTCAGTGAGCCAGGTGGGGAGGGGGACATGGCTGCCACCCCTGACCCGGCTCTCCCCCAGAGCGTGGAGGCGGCCGTGCTGCTGCCAGAGGAGCCGGTGCCCGAGCTGGGAGTCACGTCCGCAGGCTTGCACTTCCTGACTGCCGGCGACCAAGGTGGGTGGGGCGGCCGGGCCCGCGGGGTGGGCAGTGGGGCTGGTGTGGGCCCACATACCACCGGCCCACGTCCATCCAGGCTCGCTGCGCGTGTGGGAGGCAGCGTCTGGGCAGTGCGTGTACGTGCAGCCGCAGCCACCAGGCCCCGGACGGGAGCTGACACGCTGTGCCCTGGCCCGTGCCGCCGGCCTGCTCCTCACCGTCACTGCTGACCACAACCTGCTGCTCTATGAGGCCCGCTCCCTGAAGCTGTGGAAGCAGGTGAGGCCCTGCCCCTGCCCAGCTGGCAGCAGGCGGCGCTGGCCCTGCACTCAGCCCGGCTCTGCTGCGTCCCCATCACCCTGCAGTTTGCCGGCTACAGCGAGGAGGTGCTGGACGTCCGGTTCCTCGGGCCCGAGGACTCCCATGTGGTCGTGGCCTCCAACAGCCCCTGCTTGAAGATGTTTGAGCTGCAGACGTCGGCCTGCCAGATCCTTCACGGCCACACAGGTGAGTGGCCCCACCTTGTACCGGTCCCCCACCACCGCTGATCTCTGACCCCTGACAGCTCCCCCCTGCTTCTTCCCAGATATTGTCTTGGCCCTGGATGTGTTCCGGAAGGGGTGGCTCTTTGCCAGCTGTGCCAAGGTGAGGTACCCCAAGAGGATGGAGGGGCAGGCTTCCCAGGTTGGGAGACCAAGGCAGCATGGCCAGAGCTGGCCTCTCCCCTCCACCTCCACCCCCAGGACCAGAGTATCCGCGTCTGGAGGATGAGCAAGTCCGGTGAGGTGGTCTGTGTGGCTCAGGGCTCTGGGCACACACGCAGCGTGGGCGCCATCTGCTGCTCTAGGTAGCGGGTCAGGGCTGGGGTCGGGGTGTTGGAGGGGTGCCTGGCCCTGCTGGTGGGAACCACAGCTCGGGGACGGGTTGAAGGCGAGGCAGTGGCCTTGCCCCGTTCTCTGAAGCGGGGGGCCTGGGTCCTCTCAGGCAAAGGGGAAGGCATCAGAGCAGAGAATCACACTGACAGGGCCCAGGGGGCAGGGGCCAGGTTGGCACAGAGCAGGGCAGCACAGGGTGCTGGTGTGCGGGCAGAGGGTCGTGGTCCCATGGGTGTCTGCGAGAGGCGTGGAATGCCCAGGCATGCACGAGTGCCAAGGCAGTCCTGGGCAGGGTGGCTGGGCCCAGCAGGTGTCTCCCCTGCACTGGGCTGCAGGCTGAAGGAGTCCTTCCTGGTGACGGGCAGTCAGGACTGCACCGTGAAGCTCTGGCCCCTCCCCGATGCCCTGCCCTCCAAGGCCACGGCCCCAGCACCCGGTCCCGCCCTCCTACAGGCGCAGGCCACCCAGCGCTGCCACGACAAGGTGACCGCAGGGGCACCCGGGGCTGGGGAGGGGTGGGTCACTCGCCTGGGTCGGGGCTCTGAACTGCTGGCCTGCTGCCCCCGCCAGGACATCAACAGCATGGCTGTCGCCCCCAATGACAAGCTGCTGGCCACGGGCTCGCAGGACCGCACGGCCAAGCTCTGGGCCCTGCCACAGTGCCAGCTGCTGGGTGTCTTCTCGGGCCACCGGCGTGGCCTCTGGTGCGTCCAGTTCTCGCCCATGGACCAGGTGCTGGCCACGGCCTCGGCCGATGGCACCATCAAGCTCTGGGCCCTGCAGGACTTCAGCTGCCTCAAGGTGAGTGCGCCCCCATCTCCGCCCTGGCCCACCATCCAGCCCGGTGACAGCTGATGCCCGTGCCTCCCCACAGACGTTCGAGGGGCACGACGCATCTGTGCTGAAAGTGGTCTTTGTGAGCCGGGGCACACAGCTGCTGTCCAGGTCAGTTCGCCGGGGGCAGGCCGGACGGGGACCTGGGCCGGGGGGTCAGGACCCGGGCACTGAGCCCCTCCCACCTCCAGCGGCTCCGACGGGCTCCTGAAGCTCTGGACCATCAAGAACAATGAGTGTGTGCGGACGCTGGACGCTCACGAGGATAAGGTCTGGGGGCTGCACTGCAGCCGGCTGGACGACCGCGCCCTCACTGGGGCCAGCGACTCCTGTGTCATCCTTTGGAAGGTGCGAGTCCGGGCAGGGAGAGCGGGACAGGGAGCGCAGGGGGCTGTGCTGACCCTGGTCTGATCCCAGGATGTGACCGAGGCGGAGCAGGCGGAGGAGCAGGCCGAGCGGGAGGAGCAGGTGGTCAAGTGAGTCTGGGGGTCCCCGCCCAGCCCCCAGCCGGCAGCTCCTGTGCCTCCCTCGGGGTAGGGTGTGCCCACAGCTCCACAGGAGCACTGAGGCTCAGCACACAACCCTGCCCGGGCCCACGCCACCCCGAGTCCACCTTCCGGTGGCTCTGCCTGCTGCCCAGTCAGGTCCCAGAGGCCCTCCCCTCCCTCTCTCCCCTTCTCTCCCCACCAGGCAGCAAGAACTGGACAACCTGCTCCATGAGAAGCGTTACCTGCGGGCGCTGGGCCTGGCCATCTCCCTGGACCGGCCCCACACTGTGCTGACCGTCATCCAGGGTCAGCACTGCTGGGGGCCGGGGGGACTCTGGGGGCTCTCCCAGGGGCCCATCATGTCCCTTCCCTGAGCTCAGTCTCCCCTTTCCCACAGCCATCCAGAGGGACCCTGAGGCCTGTGAGAAGCTGGAAGCCACGGTGCTCCAGCTGCGGCGAGACCAGAAAGGTCTGTGGCCCGGTGGGTGGAGCGGTTGGGTGTGGTGGCCCAGCAGGGTGGCTGACCCTGCCTGTTCCCTGCAGAGGCCCTGCTGCATTTCTGCGTCACCTGGAACACCAACTCACGGCACTGCCACGCGGCGCAGGCCGTCCTGGGCGTGCTCCTGCGGCACGAGGCCCCTGAGGAGCTGCTGGCCTATGAGGGCGTGCGCACCGCACTGGAGGCCCTGCTGCCCTACACCGGTGGGTGTGGTGGGCAGGGGGTGGGATAGGACAGGCCATGGGGCTTGGGGGACCCCCAACCCACCTCTGCTGCTTCCTCCCCACCCCCAGAGCGGCACTTCCAGCGGCTCAGCCGGACACTGCAGGCGGCCTCCTTTCTGGACTTCCTGTGGCACAACATGAAGCTGCCCACCCTACCCACTGCACCCCCCACCCTCTGAAACCCCCATAAAATGGTTCATTTTCCATCCCTGCTCCGTGTATGAATTGGCTCATCTTTTCCCAGGTCCTGGCCACAGCACTGGCCAACCAGAAAGGGCCTTGGGGCCCCGGGCCTTCCCCAGGCCACCCCTGTCCCCACGTCCAGCTGAGGCCTAGCAGGCCCCGGCCCCTGGTGCAGCGAGACTGGGTCGGGTCTTTTGGTACAAGCTTTACTGGGGAGAAAGGACAAAGGGTACATGTGGCCTCGTGGTGCTGCCAGAGAGCTCCCCCCAGCATGGGGGCATTGCAGGGGCGTCATCCCTTGGGGTCTGGATCCTCTGGTTCTTTCTAGACTCAGCAAAGCTGGGGAACCTCCACCGACTGGGCGATAGTGGCCGGGCGGGAGCCTCCACCCGCCCTCAAGGGGGCCCGGGGTCCTGCGCCAGCGCCCTCCATGGGATGTTGCTCAGTCCTGGCCCGGCAGACACCGTCGGGGGAGGGCTCGCGGCCGGGAGCGCCTCTGGGGAGCCGCCGTCGACCCCTCCGTGCAGTCCGGGCCGGCCCAGGAGCGCGCCCAGGCCGTCGGGCCGCAGCAGCACGGCGGGGAGAAGACCCATGCGGCTGCCGGCCCTGCGGGGGGGGGGGGCTTGGCGAGGTTCGGTCCCGCCCCCGGCTGGGCGTGGCCCCACCCAGGTGCCGCCCCCCCGCGCACCTGCACAACCACCAGCCGCGGTCCGACGCCTCCAGCACGCGCACGCACGCCCCGGCGGGCACTGACAGCTCGTCGGCGCGGCTGCCCTCGTAGGCGCGGGCAGCACAGAACTGCCGCCCTGGGGGTAGGGACTTGGGGGTCACCGTGGGGAACTCCCTCACTGCTAGCACCCAGGGTACACTCCCGGGCCCCGACGCGCCCACCTCGGTCCCTTCCTCTCGCCTCCTAGTGCGTCCTCCGGGCCACCTTTTCCTCACATTACCCGGCAGTGGAGATGGGGAGCTCATACCGCTGCTCTCCAGGGGCAGGGCCGCCTCCTGCCCCTGGCCTGGGGACACCTCCTCCAGATAGGGAGCGGGAAACCAGGCCGTTTGCTTGTCGTCGTTCTCCACCAGCCACCAACCTGTGCACGGGAGGGGGTGGGCTGACTCCCACACCAGCTGGGAACCTGAGGGCAGAAGGCGACTCCCCTAAACCCCTGTCCAGCCGCACCTGAGGGGTGTCGCAGCAGCACGTCCAGGGCCTCCTGGGCCCGCGTGTGGAAGGGCCGGCCCTGCGTGTCCTGGGCGCAGAAGGGCTGCAGGCAGCGCAGTCTCTGGGCCTCCAGGCTGCGGATGACGAGGTTGCCCGCGGGGCGGGCTGGGGGCTCCTCGGGGACGGGCAGTATCACCAGGCTGGGAAGGGCCCCGGCGCAGGTGGGCGGTGGCGGGGGTCGGTCCCGCCCGCCCCACCCCAACCCCCATCCACCCGGCCTCCTGGTCTTTGCTCCGGGCCCACCCGTCCTCCAAAGGCCGCTGGGGACCGGGGCGGCTCTGGCACCTGCCCGGGGGCAGCGTGGGCTCCAGGTCCAAGGGTTGCGGCGCGAAGAAGCCGACGAGCGCCGGGCTCCGGCACACGCGCCCCGCAGCCGCCAGCAGTGTCGTGGAATAGGCCTCGAGCAGCCGTAGGCGCGTCAGTCCACGGCCCGTGCGCCCCCTGCGCGCCACCAGCGGCGCGTCTGCGGGTGCGGCAGGCCAGACGGTGGGCCCCCGCCCCAGGCGCCCACCCTCCCCAGCCGCCGCCCGCCCCCCTCCCGGGACCCCGGCCTGACCGCGAAGCTTGGGCAGAACGCGGTCGCATCTCCGCAGCAGGCCGCCCTCCACCGGGAACATCTCCTTAAGGGTCTTCTGCGGGCAAGAAGCGGGTGGGCCCGGTCTCGTGGGAGCTGGAAGCCCGCGCGGGCGCAAGGGGAGGCCCTCAGGTAGCCCACCGGCCCGTCGGGTCATCCCAGGGTCACTCACGTGGAGTCTCCTAAACTCCTCCCAGCTCCTGCGCGTGAAGGTGTCGCTGCCGTCCGACCAGCGCACACAGAAGGCGAACGTCTGCGAGAGCAAAGGTTGGGGGCGCCTGCCCGGACTCCGCCGGGACGCACACTCCACCTCCCACCCGTTAGAGCTAGCGAGGACCCATCGGGTACCTGGAGGCGCCCCGTCTGCACCAGGGCTGCCGCGCACACCGACACTGGGTGCCGAGGGCCCGCCATCACTGTGGCTTCTGGAGCGGCGGAGGGTCCCTTCTCCCTGCCAGCGGGGAGGCGGGGGGCTCCTGGGCACCCTGAAGACTGGCCGGGAATTCCCTGCTCAGCCCCAAGTCCGCCGGACGGGTCCCTGCAGAGCCGCCCGGCCCCGGGGTCCTTTGCGCATCCCTTGCTGCCTCCCCCCCTGAGAACTGGGGACAGGGGCACAGGGGGAGGCAGGAGAGGATGCAGGCTGGCCTGCCCTGCAGGTGTGGGAGACTGTCGGGGGAAGGGCATCAGGGTGAGGTTGAGGCAGTGGGAGGAGGGAGAAGGAAAGGCTGGTGGCCCCTCAAAGAGCCCGGGCCTGCCCAGGCCCTCCCTGCTGGCCCAGGGGCCCCACCCCTCTCCTTGAGCTCACCTGTGGGGACACTGGGTGGGGCCTAAAGTGCCCAGTCGGCTTGATCCTATGAGGAAAGGTCCCCAACTCACAAAGGAAGAAATTTGTATGTGTTGTTTCTGTACCTGTGCCCGTTGGGGGGCTGGGCCCTGCAGGCTCACCCCAGAAGTTCCCCTGAGCAGGGGAGACCCGGGACAGGAGGAAGAGGGCACAACTATGCAGTCAGTGACACTGGGAGCGGTGGCAGCCAGGGCTGTTCTGGAAGCTGCCCCTGAATTCATGACTGATCAGTTCACTGCAAAGCCAGGCCCCTGGGGGCAGGCAGGACCCCTTCCCCCACCAGCGGGAACCATGGGGGGAGGCCCTGGGATCTGGGCAAAGGCTTGGTGGTGTCTCACCTCTCCAGCCGCTTCCTTGTAGGGGAAATTTCTGGAGCGCAGTGCTTCTTCCCGGTGCTGGGTGTGGGGCCTCTCCCCAGGCACTTCAAGTAGGGGTCAGCCTCTGGGGCGTCCCGCCAGGAACCGTCCTGGCCTCCTCAAAGGGCCTTTGTGTGTCTGTTCAACCCACAGCTCTCTTTGAGGCCCTTGCACCTGCCTTGTCTTGGCCCAGGTGATAAACAGGCCTGACTCGCAGTCCACCCCCAGTCCAACTGTCATTTCACCCTGGATAGCCACCCCAACCCCCAGCTCTTCCGGTAGAGAGAGGAGAGAAGCTGGGGGGCGGGGGAGTAAGCCGGTCACCTAGAGGGATGCTGAGGCCTGCCCCACCCGAGTACCGCCCCCTGCTCCACACCGCACCAGCCCTGGACCCTGTCCACTTCCTGTCCTCCCCCACAGCAACAGCTGCCACTCGCGGGCCCCTCACTGCCAACCTTGCCACATTAAACCCCTCCTATTCGACAGCCAGAGGGATCTTTGCAAAACGGAGATGGGATCCTGTCAAGGCGGCTCTGCTCAGACGTCCAGCACCTTCCGGCTGCACAGCTCCAGGACCCGGTGGGGCTCTGGGCCCCCCGCCCCAGCCTCGGCCACGCAGGCCTTTCTGCCCCTGCGGGACTCCTCGACTCTGCCTAAGCTCACCTCCCTCAGAGAGGCCTCCCGGATTTTCCCCACCCTACCATGGCCCCCACCACAATTTGTAAATGAACATTTGTGTGACTCCTCGTTTACTTTCTGTCTTGCTCACTGGACTATGAGTTGAAGTCAGAGACCGGGTCGTGTTCCCGCAGTGCCCAGCGCCTGCAGCAACACTTGCGGATTGAATGAAGGAGCGTGTGGCAGCAGGGGTACCCTCGAGCCCGCTCCTCGAGGGCGTTGAAGCCCCTCTCCTGGCTCCAGGACCCCACCGGACACGCGCACCGCCGCTCGTGCGGGCCCCGCCCCGCCCCGCGTTGCCATGGCGCTGGTCTCCAGGCAGAACCGCCCAGGCTCCGGGCGCCCCGCCTACTATGCGGTCACGGCCCCGCCCCGCGTTGCCAGGCGCTGTTGCCATGGCGCCGGGCGCCCGGCCACCGGGCGCGTTCCCCGGCTGGTGAGCCAGAGCCCGGCCGCGGGCACACGGGACGGTGGGAGCGGAGCGATGGGGGCATCGCGGGCCGCCACTCGGACTTCGCCTAAGCCTCGGCCCGAGTCCATGACACGGCAGCGCCGCGGCTTCCACAACACGCTGCTCTTATACTGGAGAAGGCGGGAGCGTCGCCCTGGGCGACGCAAGGCGACCTCGAGCCGGGGATCAAAGCCTCGGAGAGCGGGCAGGGGGCGGCCCTCCGGCACCGCCTCAGCCCGGACCGCGGCAGCGGCCTCCGCCTCCGCCGCCGCGAGGGCCCGCCCCGCCGCCCCGCCTCCGAGCTCCGCCTCCACCCCCGGCTCCAGCCCCGACTCCAGCCAGGGTCCCGCCTCCGACACCCGCCCCAGCGAGGACCCGGCCTCCGCGCCCACGCCCGCGCCCGCGCCTGCGCCCGCGCCGCGCGCCCCCGGCTCCTGTGGCCGCGCCCTGGCGGCGGCGCGCGCGCTGGCCTGGAGACCCAAGTGGAGGCCCATTTGGAAGCCGACCTGGCCCGGCAACCATTGCGCGGGTAAGATGGCGGCGCCCGGCGAGCGCGGGCGCTCCAGCGGCGGGAGCGTTTTTTCCTTCCTGCCGGGCGGTCCGCGCTCGGAGGTGCTGGACGATCTAGCGACCGATGCGCGGGGCCGGGGCGCGGGACGGAGAGAGGCCGCCGCCCTGGCCCCAGCGCCAGTTCCGGCGCCGGCCCCCGATTCCCAGGTCCCTGAGGACCTCGCCCGGAGGCGGGCCTGCCGGGCCTGCGTGGACTTCAAGTCGTGGATGCGGTCGCAGCAGAAGGTGCGGATGCCCGGGGACGCCACCTCCCAGCCCCGGCCCGCAAACTCCCCTCGGGCCCCAGCCGCCCTCCTCGGCCCCGCGCACCTGTTCTCAGGTGCCCCGGGCGGGCCTCCCAAAGGCCCAGGGCGGGCGGTCCGACGAGTCCCATGCCTGACAGACTTCTGTCGCCCAGGGTTGGCAACCCCTAAGCCTTGCCACCCAGCCTAGGCCCTGCCTCTTTCAGCCATGCACGGTCGGATCGGCTGCAGGACTTCCATCCCGAGAATAGGGCCTCCAGCTGGAGCAGGAGAAGGGGGAGCTTTGTGGGCTTCTGGTTGGGGGAGACCGAATTGACTGACCCTTGCTTGGCCTCCTTCCGCAGCGGCGGAGCAAGTTTCGGGAGGATTGTCCCCCCGACCGCGAGGAGCTGGGCCGCCACAGCTGGGCTGTCCTCCACACCCTGGCTGCCTACTACCCGGACCTGCCCACCTCAGAACAGCAGCAAGACATGGCCCAGTTCATACATTTATTTTCCAAGTTTTACCCATGTGACGAGTGTGCTGAAGACATAAGGAAGAGGTGAGTGACAGCCGCACTGTCTGAGGGTGACAGAGTATTGCAGTGAGGAGCTTGGGTCTGGGGCCCCTAGCTGTTGTCACAGAAGGGGTGCCTAGAAATAATGTGGAAAGTGACAGAAGGTGCCAGGGAGCAGGGATTACCAGCAGAGCAGGGAATGGGTCATCTGGGTCCCCCCAAGGCCGAGCTATGTGGGTCTGTGGCTGGACCCTGTTTGCTGCGGCCACAGAGCCCCCAGAAGGGCTTCCAGGGTGGACACTGCTTACCACTGATGGAGACTGTGGGCAGGGTAGGGGGGCCTCCACTTTGCCCAACTGTAGGAGCAAGACGGCTGGTTTTAAAACCTTGGGCACCCACTGCTTTTGCTCCCAAGAGGCACCTTCTTCTCACTGAGGAAACCAAGAGCCATTGCCTGGTGCACACAGGTGTTCCTGCCCTTCCCGGGGCGATGTGTGGGGCAGGGCAGCCCTTGGTGTTTGAAGCCTGGGCAGGAGGACGAGGCTCTTGCCGAGCTGAGGCAGCAGGGCCTCGGGCGCCAAGAAACCAGGCTGGTTTTCCCAGGGTGCCCAGTCCCACTGCCTGGGGCCATGGATGCTTGAGTGACATTTCCTGTTTGTTGAAGGTTGTAAAGTTGTTGGGCATGCCTATCACTCTTTGATATCATGCCAGGGGCCCTTGACAAGGTTTTCCAAGCTCTCTGGGCAAGTTTTTGACCAGCCCCGGGGGCCCCGGAAGGCCCAAGATGCTGCAGGGTCAGCCCTGTCCTGGGATACCCCCTCCCTTAGAGGACATTCCCCGTGTAGTTCTCAGCAGCTCCCCTCACTCAAGAGCCAGCAAGGGGACTGGCTCCGGGCTGGGATGGTGGGGCCACCTGCCTCCTTGCCATGCCCCATGTGCTCTGCCCCTCTCCCCTGCAGGATATTCAGGAACAAGCCGGATACAAGCACGCGGGCGTGCTTCACTCAGTGGCTGTGCCGCCTGCACAATGAGGTGAACCGCAAGCTGGGCAAGCCCGACTTCGACTGCTCGCATGTGGACGAGCGCTGGCGTGATGGCTGGAAGGACGGCTCCTGCGACTAGAGGGTGGCCGTTAGGGGTGGGGATGGGTGCTCATTAAAGTGCGTCGGAGCCAGAGTATGTCGTGTCTGAATCAGGTGGTCCCCAGGACGCTGCCCACGAGCTCTTCCCCCTTCAAGTTTGGAGTAGAAATGGAAGTGCCCACAGCAGACACCTCGATGGCCTCCTCAACCGAGGCCAAGTTGCCCCATGGCCCTCTGGGGCTACACTGCAGGTGAGCAGGGCGGGAATGGCCCAGGCCACCCCTTGCCATTGAAGATACGGCTTCCTGGCCCTACCCACCCACCCCCACGCTGGCGCCCAGCTGCCCACACAGGAAGGGTAGGGGGGGTGTAGCCTGATGTGGCCCATCCCGCAAGGCCAGACGTCTCTCGGTCACTGTGAAGCTGTGATGGCTGCAGCACCCATGGCCCCAGAAACTGTGCTGTTTCATCTCAGGAATGAGACCTGCGTTGAGCCCCTGCTCTGCTCAGTCCTCTACAGGGAAAGCTCAGCACACAGGCCTCCAGAGCAGTGCCAGGGCTGCCAGCAGGGGCTCGTGGGACCAGCTTCCTCGGAGTTAAACCCAAATAAAATGCTGGAGAGGTGCCTGAGGGCCTGGCGTTGTGTGTTCTTTGCTGGGTTTGCAGGGGTGCGCAGGGCCCGTCTGCCTGAGTGGCTGGAGCAGGGGGGCAGGGGGAGCCTGCGGTGAGGTCAGAGGTGAGGGGAGGCCGAATGCCAGAGGACAAGTTGTCCCCTTCAGTGTGAGGGGCCCCTGCAGGGCTGGGGGCAAGGAACGGCAGATGTGACCTGAGAGGCGCCTGCGGCTGCTGCACTGGGCCAAGGTGGGAGCAGGTCAGTGGGGAAGCCACAGCCGCACGTCAGCCAAGAGGGAGGCTCCCTCCAGGGGCACAAATGAGTACTGAATATATTTGAAATTTTCAGAGTCACAAGAATTCAGGGGCTGAAAAAGGAGCCCAAGGTGGCTCCATGCGCAGGTCTGGGGGTGACCTGAACCCTGTGTTGTGCCCCCACCCACCCAGATCCACCCAGCCCCCTTGGCTGGGGAGCCAGGACAGCAGCCGTGCACTCCCCGCTCCCGCGTCCTCCCCAGTGTCCACCTTGCCCAGGCCCTGCGCTGACTTTGGTGTGACCTTGAGCAGGGCCTCAGCAGGGACCCGTGACCCAGGAGAGATTAGGGCTGGGAGGAGCCAGCAGCGACCACCTGTCCTCCCTCCCCAGGCAGACGCAGGCAGGAGGCTGCTGCTGACTTTCCCGAGTCCTCCATGGCTTCACAGGGCGGCCGGCCCCTCGGACCCACTGCTTGTAATTGCTTTCCCTCCCGCCTGCCTCACTTCCTTTCTCCCCCAAGGCTTCACCCCCCAACAAAGCACACAAATTTTGCCTCAGGCTCCATTCCCACGGCTTCCAGGTTGAGACGGGAAGTTCCCACTCTGGGAGAGCCCAAGCTCAGAGAATGGGAGGAGGGGGTCTCGGAGGCCAAGGACCCACCACTCAGGGGAAGCCGTGGTGGGACAGCAGGGCCGGGGCTCAAGGGCGCTTTTATTTTTTAAGGTAAAAGCAAGTATAGCATATTTGGGTGCTGATGCAAAAATGATCAAGTAGAAGGGGGAAAATGGAGGGATGGGATTTGGTGTAGTGTAACGAACTTGAAGACCAGGCTCCTGGAGAGGTGGGTGAGCACAGCAGTGAGTGCCCAGGGGCCCCACCACAGGGCTCTTGGCAGCCCCCTGCTCCCTTCCCCCCCCCCTTGGCTCCTTCCCTGCTGTCTGTCCACAAACTGCCCTCCCTGGGCCTCGGCCTCCCACCCTCCTCCCTCCCCCACTGCAGCTGTACAGCCTTCCCACCCCATAACCTGCCTCTCTCCCAGAGGCTACACTAGGCACAGGACAGGCCTGGGTTCAAATCCCGCCCTGCACTTGCTGTGTGTTCTCACACATCAGAAACGGGGGCAAGAGGCCCTGCCTCCACTGGGGGCTGTAGAGGGCCTGGTCCTGAAAATGCTTGCTGAATGCAGACTTTTCCTACCATCACCGGAGACCTAAATTCAGGAGCTGCTCCAGACCCTGCCAGGCGGGCTCGAAGGGATGCTGGGAAAGGGCCTGTGTCATCCCAGGCTGGGAGCCCTCTGGGAGGCACTTGGCAGGGACAGGGCACAGCGAGGCACCTGCTTCCCCCAACTCCCCAGTTCTGATGCTTCTCCCCAGCCCTCCGCCCAAGTCAGGGAAACCCAGGAGTGGGGAGGGGTCAGGGAGACCACCCAGCCACCTAAGAGGAGCAGGGACGCCCCAACGCCCGCCCCCAGATGTGGGCTCTGCTTCTCGGAGGCCACTGTCCCCACCCACCCTCCCTGCCGCCTCTGAGAGAGAAGCTGGGGTGCAGGAGGGAGGATGACTCTCCCCAGCCTCCCCAGGACGCCGGCAAGAGAGCCCGACTCCCTCTCCCTGGGGTCGAGGGGAGGACACCTCTCAAGGTGTCTCAAGAGGTCCTTTGGACCTCAGTTTCCCTCTCGCGCGCACACAAAAGGGCCGCTCAGAGAAGCGGGGTCGGGCGGCCCTGTCCAGTCGCCGGGCGCGGCGCGGCTGACCTCCCGAGTGTGCGGTGTGCGCGGCCCGCCCCTGCCGCTACCCCGACGGCGCCGGGACGCCTCCTCCAGGGAGGCCCGGGGGTGGGGGTGCGAGAAAGGGCACGCCCTGGTCACGCAGGTAATGGGGAGCCTGGGGGCGGGGCGGAGGGGAAGGGGGGGACTCTGGCCCCGCGCGCGTGGACTTGGAGGGGGGGAGGCGCAGGCTCGGCCCCGCCCCGCGCGCCCCCGCCGCGGACAAGGCGCGCTCTCGGGAGCCGGCGGCGGCGGCATCGGCGGCATCGGTAGCAGCCCCGGGAGGCCTCGGACCCGGCCGGACAGACGGACAAGCGGACAGAGGGCGGCAGGGGCGCGCGGCCCGGCCCGGCGGGCCATGGAGGGAGCCTCGTTCGGCGCGGGCCGCGCGGGGGCCGCCTGGGACCCCGTGAGCTTCGCGCGGCGGCCCCAGACCCTGCTGCGGGTCGCATCCTGGGTGAGTGGCCCCGGCCCCCCGGCCCCCGCCGCGACCCCCGACCCTCCTCCTCCCGCCGGCCCCTCCCCCGCCCGGCCGTAGGCTGGGGTGACGTCACCGGGCCGGGCGCGCCCACCTGCGGGCGGGGGAGGGGCCGGCGGCCAGCGCCCGGGCCCTTGAGAGGTCACGGCCGGCCCCCCACTCGATTCCCCTTGGGTCTCTCTCCAACCCCTTTCCTCAGCCCTTGCTCCCTTTCTCCTGTTCTCGCGACCTGGAAGCGGGCACCGGGGTGGGGGTGGGACTCGCCGAGGGACTTTGGGGTTCAGCCCCAGCACAAGGGGGCTCTGGGAGCCGAGAGGGATCAGAGCCCCCTACCTACGCCCACACCCTCCAGGTTCCTTCGGAGGGAGCCGGCCCCTCCCAGGCCCCCCAAGTGCAGCTGAGAGTTGAGGGGGTGCCCTGGGTCTCCCTCTGGGTGGGGCAGCGGGTCCGAGCTTTGCATTGGGAGGACTTCCTGCAGGTGGTGTGGGAGGGGCAGGTTTGGAGGCAGTCTACCCCACCAGGGCATCCCTAGGCCAGGTGGTTTGCCCCTTTTTCTTCCCCTTCCAGGCAGGGAAGATGGGAGGTGGGTGCCAGGTCAGGGTCTGTGACAGCATCCAGCTGCCAAGGCGTGTGCTGGCACCAACCGCAACCTCAACCCTTGTCCTCCAGCAGGGCGGTCCCTGGGGTGGGCAGGGGGCCTCAGGCCACCCCCGGGGAGTGACTCTGACCAGACCAGGAAGCAGGAACCCTGCTGGACCACTCTGGGGGCACATGGCAACGCCCTGCACCTCGGTTTCCCCCTGAACTTAATGGAGGACTTGGTCTCTCCTAGCTGGGGCAGGAAAGAAGTGAAATGAAGTTGAAACTAGAGATCTTCTCTTGGAAACTCAGGGCTACCAAGAGCTAAAAGAGAAGTGTCTGCTTTAAAATGACCATGCCCGCCTCCCTGCCCTCGTGGGCACAGAATGCTGTCTGACTGATCCCCAGAGGTCACCCTTTCAAGCCTTTTATTACCAGTGCTATCAACAATGAGCCACAGTCACTGGGCATCCATCATCCCTCCAGTGCCCACTGGGAGAGGGGCAGCCCCCACGGGCAGGTCGCTGGGTGGGCACCATGATTCTGTCCTCACACTCCATGAGCTGTGCTGGTTACTTGCATTTGGCTCGCTGCAAACAGGCCACACACCTCCCCAGTGGGGAGGGCCGGTTCCCCGCAGGAGCCTGCGGACAGCTCTGGGCTGCTGTCCCTCCCTGGCCTGCCAGGGACTCTGCTCTCGGGGTCCCCTCCTCCAGCGGCCTCACCCGGCCCCGCGGCTTCAGCCTGGGAATCATGAGTCAAGGCACCTGCTCCCACATCCTCGGCCGGGCTCTGGGGGCGACACCGCCGGCCCCTCGCGGGCGGTGACCGGGCTTGAGTCTCAGCCTCAGCTCTTACCTGCCACGAGACCCTGGACAAGACGCGAGTCCCTTCACGGTTTGGGGGGACAGATAGGATCTATGGGCGAATGCAACTAAACTAGCGATTTTTTAGCACTGTCTGCATAGTAAATACCCACTAGATGGTACATACTGTCAATAAGTGTTACGAAGCGCAGGTGGGGAGGGAGGGCGCCCGAAGGCCCAGAGGTGGGTCCCAAGCGCAGGGGACGCCGCCCGGGCCCTGACGCCGCCCCGCCCGCAGGTGTTCTCCATCGCCGTCTTTGGGCCCATCGTCAACGAGGGCTACGTGAACACCGACAGCAGTCCCGAGCTGCGCTGCGTCTTCAACGGGAACGCGGGCGCCTGCCGCTTCGGCGTCGCGCTCGGCCTCGGCGCCTTCCTGGCCTGCGCCGCCTTCCTGCTGCTCGACGCGCGCTTCCAGCAGATCAGCAGCGTCCGCGACCGCCGCCGCGCCGTGCTGCTCGACCTGGGCTTCTCGGGTGGGCGGGGTCAGCGGGTGGGCGGGCCTGGAGCGGGCTTCCCTGAGGGGGCGGGGCCCGGCTGGGGAAGGAGTCTGAGGCGGGTACGCGGCGGGGAAACAGCCAGGCTTCTCGGGGGAGCGGGACCTACCTGGGGGCGG
>PVKY010000407.1:0-50869 GCA_004027775.1 Bradypus variegatus | reverse complement strand
CATAAGCATACAGCTCAGTGATTTTTCAGAAGTGACCACACCCATGGAACCACCCCCCACCCCAGATCAAGAGGTAATATTCCCAGAGCCCCTCATGCCCCTTGCAGTTGCTTCCCCCAGAGTTCATCACTATCATGCCTTCTAGTCACCATGGAGGAGTTCTGCCTGTTTCATTTTTAATAAATAGAATCAGGGAGTATTGCTTCTCTTGCTTAACATTATGTCCGTGAGCTCCACTATGGGGTTGCAGGCAGCAATCTTTTTTTTCGTTCTCATTTCTGTAGAGGATGCAGTTATCTGAATGTGCAACAACACGCAAAGCATTTATCAGTGCTGTTGATGGACATTTAGGTGCTTTCTAATTTTCAGCTATTGCAAATGCTGTGTGATAAACATTCTTGTACATATTTTTGGTGAATGTGTGCATGCATTCCTGTTTAACATATACTCAGGAATGGAATTACTGGATCATAGGGTATGCATTCGTTCAGCTTTAGTAGATATGGTCAAACAGTTTTGCAAAGTGTTTGTACCAATTTACACTCCTACCGTCAATATATGAGAGTTCAACTAGGATTTTCGCGTTTTGCTTTTTTTGGTCTTTTCACTTTAGCCATTCTGGTGGGTGTGTGGTGGTATCTCATGGTTTTGATTTGCATCTCCTTGATGATTAGTGAAATTGAACACTTTTTCATGCATTTTTTGGCTGTTTGAATATGCTCTTATGTTTTCTTGTAAACACTTTATTGTTTTACCTTTCACAGATTTGCAGTCTATCTGGATTGTGTGTTTAAGTGTAGTGTGAGGTAGGGATCAAGAAGAATCTTTTTCTGTATCAATAGACCATCAGCCCAACACCATTCATTGAAAAGACCATGTCACTTCTGTCACAAATCAGGTGTCCTTATACTTGTGGCCCATTTCTGGACTTCTGTTGGTCTGTCAATACCACCCTGTCTTAACTACTAGAGCTCTATGACGGGCCTTGTTAATGGGTAGTACAAGTCCTCCAGCTTGTTCTCGTTCCCAGTGGCCTTGGCTGTGCCTGGCCTGTCGTGTGCTGCTCTGAGTCCCCCTTGGGTTGCACTTGGCTCAGCTGCCACGTCTGGTTCTTACAGTTCCCCCAAGGCAGATGCTGGTGCCAGTACCCACCTCCCAGGGGAGGCCCCAAGCCTTAGAGAGGTGAGGTGACTGGTCTATTCCACACACCCTCCTTCTTCTGCAGCACACTGCCCTCCACAGCTTGGTGTAATGTTGAGGTTTTAAAAAAACAACTTCTTTTTCCTTAATATTTCTCAAAGGAAATTGTGTGTCTACTGGAAATGGAAAGTCAGTGTCACTCTCCATAAATACAAGGACACTGGGAGAACTTTCAAAATATAAACAGCAATTAAGTCCATCTGATTTGAGCCAGATGCTTTTGCTGGTTTAAGGCTCTGAGCCTGAGGCCTGTTCCTTGACCACTGAGGCCTTGAAAGAGAGCTGGAAGGGGAGCAACTCTCTTACTATCTTTTTTGCCACATCAGTGTACCCTCTGAAATGACCAAGTATTAACTCAGGCCCCCCAATTTGGGATGCCCTGGTGTGGTGTGGCGTGATCTGGAGGTTTCAGATCCAGCCTGGCCCTGCTGCTAAGAGGCATGGGCTTTGGACAAGTTCCTTGATCTTCTATCTACAAAGTTGTTATCTATCAAACTCTCCTTCCTGCCTCTCTTCCCTGCTTCGGTGGCTGTAACTGTCCCAGGGAAGACTCTCTGGTGTTAGCCCTTCTGCTCCTGCTGCCGGTGCAGTGTGACCTGCTGGGAGCTGACCCCACACTCTGCCCCATTCACAGCTAGTCTTCCTCCACAGGTCCCAGGACACTCAGGTTGAAGGGGGTGCACACCATTTCCACGGTGAGGGCAGACCGAGTTTCCTCAGGGCAGGGTTCAGCGGCAGATTTTACTTTCTTTCTATCCTCTGCCTCCATACAGGCTGGAACCAAGAAGTTGGGCTCCGTCTAGACTTGCTGACTGACAGCAGCTCAGAGTGGGTAAAGACTTGGCCAAGGACACACAGTGGCCAGGTGCGACTCAGCCCAGGTCTGTCTGACCCGCTGTGGGAGACAGCATTGCTCGAGGTCTTTGGTGAAGCACTCCCAGTCCCCTCCTTCTGACCCAACTCAGTGCCCCAACTCACAGTCCACGGAGCCCTCACTGTGCCAGGCTGGGTCTGCATTGCCATACTCTGTCGTGCCTCTGAGCCTTTGTTTGAGCTGTTCCCTTTGCCTAGAATGACCTTTTTCTCATAAAAGAAAAGCTATTCCAGGGCCAGGCCTCTGTGGAGACTTCCCTGCATCCCGCTGGCTAGAACCTCTTAAAAGGCGTATATCCACTCTGCTTTGTGTCTGTCGGTCTTGCTAGACCATGAAGTTCCTTGGAGGCAGGGACTCTGAATTGTTGTAACTCCCCACACCTAACGGGTCTGGAAACATCGTAGATCATCATAGACACGGTCTGGAAACATCGTAGATCATCATAGACACCACCTGTCCATTGCCTGGTAGTGAGAGTCCCTCGGGGGCACAGCACTTTACTGTATTCAAAATGCTGTTCTGTGTGGTCTCATTTGATCCTCACAGAGGCCCAGAGGCCCCAGCACATTACCTTCTCCTTCCACCCAAAAAGCCTGCAGACCCGAGAGGTGACGCACAGCTTCTGTGGCTATTGGGAAACTAATAGCCAGTCTCCCTCAGGCACTGGAGATGGGCTGGGCTGCAGCAGAGAGTGTGGGGCTGCAGCTGCCCCTCCGGGACGACAGGGGTGTGGCTCTAGCTGGCACCTGGCCATCAGGAAGGGGAGGGAAGGAAAGAGAGGCTGGTCTAGTGGGAAGGGTGGGCCCCGGCCTTCGGGAAGCGTGAATCCTGATTCCCCGGGGAATCCCTGCCACTCTGACCTCGTTTTTCCCCATCTGTGAAAGAATTCCTACCACCCTCACTTTTGTTGTTCATTGGACAAGTGTTTACTGAGCACCCCCGCCCCCACCCCCAGTGTTGGTCCCTGGGGATGCAGAGAGGAGTGGGCCATGGGTCCTGCTTTGGAAGGGCATCAGTTGGGCTGGGGAGATGGACAAATCAGTGGGCAGTCGGGGTACATTGTAGCAGGCTCTGTTACAGAGGAGTTCCAGTTCAGTGGGGGCAGAGGAAGGAGCACTGTCAGGGGCAGATAGAAGGCAGTCTGATGGGGTCTTGAAGGATGACCAGAAGTTCTCCAGGTGTGCAAGTTTGCAAGTGTGGGAAAGCATTCTTAGTGGAAGGAACAGAGTGTGCAAAGGCCCAGAGATAAACAGCTTTAGGGGGATTGCAAGGAGCTCAGGGGAGTGGAACTTAGGTCCAGTGTGGAGGATGGTGGGCGATGAGGTTGGCAGGGGCAGAGGGCAGCTGGGGAATTCAGATGGTCCTGAACACCTCCTGGGGTTTGTGCCTGGCCCAGGCACAGTGTAAAAAAATGCTTAGAACACTGGAAGTGCCATATCCTCATGCTTGGGCTCAGAAAGAGGAGTTTGGAATGCAGCTTGGGGGTCAGAAGGCAACTTTCCTGGCTCCTGGCTTATCCTTGGCTTTCAGTAACCATGCCTGGAGCCACAGGGCCACAGCAAGAGTCAGAGAGAGGCTGGGGCTCCGTAACCCCATGAAAGTGTTAACCCGGCAGTAGAGGTCACCTTGGGGCAGATGGAGGATGCAGAGGGGCAGTCTAAGCACGAGGTGCAGCCTGTGCAAAGGCCTAGGGCCACAGAGCCTGACCTAAGTAGGTCAGGGTCAGCCTGGCTGGCAGGGTGAGGCTGGAGAGACAGCTAAACTCACCCACCTGGGCCTGCCAACCGCACTTCTGCAGACCCCTACCCACAGACCCCCCACCTCCACAGCCCCTACCTCCCTTCTGGCCTCTACCAGGACATGCCTTTCCAGCAGCATCAGCTGCTGCCTGGCCTGGAGGGCAGCCAGAACTCTCATTCTCCACCAGCTAGGCTGTGTAACCTCAGCCTGCTCACTCTCCCTCTCTGGGCCCTCTGGGTTCTGAGATACTGGAATCACAAGGCCTGAGGTCTGGTCTCTCTCTTTCAGCTTCTCTGATCTAATTCTTGTAGCAAATTGCATCCTGCACTGGCCCTGCCGACTCTCCTCAGCAGCCGTCTACCAAAGCATGGGGGTTGGCTTTCTAGGCTGCCCCCTTCTCTTTGCCTCAGGCCTCTGCAGCTGGGAGTGGATGGGAGGGTTATTGGCTTCTCTGGACAGAGGGGTGGCCACAGGGGTTAATTAATTAGCCTGAGGTCAACAGCAGGGAGGGGACCCAGTATGGGTGTGGGGGCAGAAGAAGAAGAGACTGTGGAGCCAGAGCAGAGGACAAACTAGCTCTGAGCCCCCGTGCAAGCAGGGATGGTCCAGCACTCCCTGCTCTCCCCACTCTCCATGCTCACTGCCCATTCTCGCCACCTTCCCTTCCCTAGAGAATCCCCTCGTCTCTCCCTTTTGGTGATGCTCTGGCTCAGCCAGGGTGGGTTGGGGGTGAGCCGCTGTGCCACAGTACTCCACGCTGGTGCTGTGGGGTCGGGAGGCCAAAGTGAAGGCCCCAGAGTTGGAGGATCTGAGCTCCAGTGTCAGACTCTGCATGGGAACGTGGAGGAGTTGCTTCATTCTCTTCTCTGAAAAATGACCACAAGAAAACCTACCCAGCACTGTTTGCAAATAACACCCAGAGACCTCTCAGGAAGTGGTTTGCACCTGATAGATGCCAGAGTGGTGGTTCTCTCAGTAATGAGAGGACTTGGCCACTTCTCTTCTCATTCCCCTTCCCTTCTGGCCCCTCAGCCTCTGGTTAGTTACCATGGCATCTTCCAGTTATTGAAGCAACATCGTTCCCATATACAGCTGAGAACATGGGGCTCAGAGAGGTCAAGGGACTTGTTCAGGGTCACCCAACCAGTGAACAGCTGGGATTGGCACCTGAATCAGTCTTCTTCTTCAGCTCATGTTCACCCCAGAGGCCAGCCTTTCTTGCCTCAGTTTCGTTTCCCTTGGAGCAGGGCTGGGCAGTTGTGGCCTGTGCCTCAGCGTGGGCACAGCATTGCTGTCACTGTCCTCAGGGCCCTGGCAGCGCTCATTGGCCCCCAGGATGGGTGGCTACACTGGCAGCCCAGAGGGAGTCTGAGATGCGAGGTGGTGTACATGGAGCTGCTGCTAGGGGGCTTGGCCATCTGGGCCCATCTGCTTGGGTATCTGGTTCATCAGGCCCTGCAGGTTGCTGCTCCGCTGCCCCACCTCCCTCCCCCTCCTGGAGGCCTTCCCTGGTTGTATGGGTCCAGTTTGGGCCCTTTGCCTTTGGTTAGCACATGTCCGCAAGGTTTGGGAGACTGGGTCAGGCCCACCCAGGTGGGGTAACACAGGAAGGATGCTGACATTTACCAACCACCTCCTGTACTGGGCTCAGGGCTCATGTGCAGGAGGAATAAAACAAGAGGCCCCTGCCCCTTGGGGCTGATGGTCTGTTGGGGGTGCCTAGGATCTGGCTCCCTGGGCCAGGAAACCCAAGGGAGGTACAGGGGGCAGTGAGGAGCAAAGTTTGGGTTGGTGACTGTGGGGGGCTCGTGTTCCAACCAGGGGATGGGCTGGTCTGGGCGGAGAATAGGGGTCCAGGCTCTACTCAGAGATCTGGAGGTATCCAGGAGAGAGAGGGGTCACAGAGATCACTGCCACAGAAATGACCCCTGAGCTTGGTGGGGCCACATGGTGGCCCCAGAGCAGGAGGGGAGGTCAGGAATGGGGGAGGGGGCCAGGACCAATGACAGACATCTCTGAAGCCTGGGAGAGAAGTTTCAAGAGGGGGACTGTGTTTTGGAATGTGGGTTGCTGCTGACGCCTGGGGGACTGCCATGGGGTAGTCTGGCTTTGGAGACTGGGAGTTCTCAGGGAAGTTGGGTCACTGAGGCAGTGCACGTGTCCCTGACAGAATTGGAGACGTTGATTCCAGAGATGCAGTGAAGAAGGCAGAGTGCTGGAGGGAGGTGGCTAGAGAGAATGAATGTGAGTGATGGCTGGAGGGGCTTCCAGGGTCAAGGTTTTTCCACACAGGGCAGAAATTTGCCACTCTACACTAGGGACGTGTGTCTGCAGGAGAGAAACCTGGAGTTGCTGCTGCTTCCCTGGTGGGGAGTCCCCAGCCAGCAGGCTGCTGGCGTCAGCCACTTCTCTGGTCAGTTCTGGAAGGTCCAGAGGAGGCTGGTGAAACAGAGGAAGAGGCGGGGGGCAGGTGGCTGGGGCCAGCCGTGGGCACCACTGAGCTGTTGTCCTGAGCATCTGTTTTCACCTCCAGGCATCAGGAACTGGAGAGCATTCAGGCTGCAGGGTCAGGCCATTCCGCTCCTCTGCCTGCTCTGCTGCATACCAGCTGTGTGTCCTCAGGCAGGTCTCTCTCCCTCTCTGAGCCTCAGTTCTTTGCCTATACAATGGGGACGACAATACCCCCTTCACAGGGCAGCAGGGAGGGTCCCCATGGGAATAGCTAACAGCACAGCAGGTTCTCTAAGTATCAATAAGTGACGGCTTTCTTGCCTTCCTGTCCTGCCAGGTGCCGTGGGAGCTGCCCGCGTACCCCGCCAGCCCTCTACTGCCTGGTCCCAACCTCGCCTTCCCGGGGCAGTGGCCACCATGTTCTCGTGCGTGAAGTCCTACGAGGACCAAAAGTACTCATCCCTGAAGCGGGCCTGTCTGCGCAGGAAGGTGCTCTTTGAGGACCCCCTCTTCCCAGCCACCGATGACTCCCTCTACTACGCAGGCGCCCCAGGGCCCACCGTTAGGTGGAAGCGGCCCAAGGTCAGTGTCTCATTTTCCTAGGGCTGCTATAACAAAATACGTGGAGGCTTAAAGCAACAGAAATTTACTCCCTCGCAGTTCTGGAGGCTGGAAATCTGAAATCCAGCTGGCAGCGGGGCTGGACTCCCTCTGCAGGCTCCAGGGCAGGGTGGTCCCATGCTTTTTGCAGCTGCTGGTGTTTGCTGGCGATCCTGGGGGTTCCCTGCCTGCTTCCGTCTGAATGTGGCTGTCTCCCCGTGTGTCTCTCTCTTTCTGTCTCCTCCATTTCTGGTATTGGAATAAGGAACACCAGTCACATTGGATTAAGGGCCCACCCTACACCAGTGTGACCTCCTCTTAACTAATGACCTCTGCAACAACCCTATTTCCATATAAGGGCACATTCTGAGGTACTGGGGGTTAGGACTTCAACATATCTTTTTGAGGGATCCAGTTCAGTACATAACATCATAACACAACATGACAACACAACAACATAACAACATAACACAACAACATACAACACAACATAACATAACATAACATGACATGACATACCAACATAACAAAATGTGAATTGTAACAGTCAGTGTCTGGTCCCAGCTGAGTGGGTCCAGAACGCGTGGGGCTGGGTTTGTGGGGTCGTGGGGTGGCTGGGAGAGTCAGCCCCAAGCCCTGGGCTGCTGAGAGAGTGGAGGGGCTGATGCTGGCCCTCTTGCTTTAGGATGTGAATGGGCCCTAAGCCCACAGTCACCACTGCCTAGCTAGAACCTCCTCCCTTCTCTGACAAAATGGGGCAATAATCTCTGCCATCTAGGCTACCCTTCCTCTCAGGGTTGTTTTGGGATAAAAATGTGCAGAAACAGATGTGACCATTTTGTAACAAAATATGGAACGACATTAAAGTGTAAAGAATTTACTTTCCTGATTATTATCATAATGATTTTGATAGAGTCATTTGCTGTACAAATGAAAAGCATTTATGATGATTAATCAGTAGTAACAGTAGCAGTAAAAAGTAATAGTACCTCCCCCATGGGGTTGTTGTGAGGTTTAGAGGAGGTAATGCATGAAAAATTCTGGCACAGAGCCTGGCACGCAATGCAGGGAAGCTATTACCACTAATGCTGATAATGATGAATTAAGTAGCCTCTCTGTCTGGCTGCTCCCCTCTCCTAGATGTGGTTGCTGAGGATAGAGTGTGTTTAAAAGAAAATTTTGGTGTTGGAGTATGATTTCATCCTTTTAAACCTGATTCCTGAGTGTGAGGGTGGGGCTGGGAGGGGCTCCCTGAAGCTTGTGCCTGCTGGTTCTGCAGAGTGGGGTGTCCCCGGGGGCCTGGGTGGAGGGGAGGCAGTTGGAGGTCCTGCCCTGGGCCCCTCTCCATTCTCATGGCGTGCTGGTGACACTGAGAGATTTGGTCACAGAATGGGGGATATCCTACTGTATGGGGATGCTCAGGGCTGGGGCCTGGGGCTGTGACTCTGCTGCCCAACAGAAAAGGCTTCTCAGAGTTGAAAGGTGAGGCATTTTCCAGGAGTCCCTTCCACTTCAGAAATCCTGTGCATTTCCTTAGACTGGGACACTTGAGAGATGGAGAAACTGAGGCCAAGAGGGGAAGGCACACGCCCCAGTCACCCAGCGACACACCCTGTCCCCCCTGCCCCTGCCTCTCCATCACCAGATAAAGGGTTTTGGTGCCTTTGACCTCAGCCTCCTAGGCTGCAATAGGATCTCTGACCCATGCTTTGGTTCTCCGGAACTCCCAGGCGCCTTCTGGCCTGGCCGGAAGATTCCGCCTCCTGGATCCCCCCACCCCCATGTCTTCCTTTCTCTCTTTTGTCAAGTGGGTGAGGAAGGCGGCCCAGCTTCAAAAGGGCCTTTGTGAGGCTGTGGGTGCTGGAAGGGCGGGGGACACTCTAGCTCTCTGCCCTCTGCTTGCTCCACCCCCTCACTGCCCCTTTCCTGACCCTCCAGCCATCACCCAGGTATGTTTCAGATCCATGGCTCTGGAAGGAGACCGGTGAGGCCCAGCTGGGCAAGGCTGAGCTTGGCCCTGTGAGAGGAGGAAATGCCTGGCTGGCCGGGCTCAGTGTTGCCCTGCTGTGTGACCCTGGCTGAGTCATCTGCCCTCTCTGAGCACTTTTCCCTGCCAGTTCAGGAACCCTGCCACACCTCCCTTCTTTACACTGCCTTCCTCATGGGGTGCCTGCTCTGACCTGGCCCTTTCTAGACACTGGGGCTGAAGTGGAGGTGCAGACCTGCCCCTGCCGTGGATGTGGAGGCCTGTAGCAGTGTGTGTGATTGGTGTGGGGGGGATAGAATGTCTGAGTGCCGGCAGTGAGGGGATTCATTCTCATACTGGGGAGTCAGGCGTGGGCCAAATCCTCATTCAGGATGAGGAGGTGAGACCAAGTGGATGAGGGTGCAATGGACGGTCCACTTCACTGTATGAATTAAAAAAAAAAAAAATCCTGGATGCTCAGCAGGGCCTGCTGTCGGTGGGAGGCCCCAGGAGGTTTGTGTTGCAGGAAGTCAAGCCGGTCTTGGCACAGGGAATGAGGGTGACCTTTAATTCCCAGCTGCTGGGCCGTTGGGCGGTTGGCTGATGAGAGGGAACCTTGACCTGAGGCAGCCGTGTTCCTGTAGAGCCTCACTTCCTGGGTCCCTGGACCTCACTGTTTACAAACAGAGCAAAAAGCCAAGTTTTTTCCTAAAGCCCTGTGGAAGCTGTCCTCACTTGCCTCCCACCTCCAGCTCCCTCTCTTTAAGATGCCGTTGATCTGGCCTCTCTGTTGGATGATCTCCTCCACTGGTCTTCCTCCCCTCCTCCCTCCTCTCCTTTATCTCGAAACGTAATAAGGAGGCTGATTTTTGAGCCAGAGAGTTTTGGCCCCAGCCTTGGCCCCCTGCCTTCCTCGCTCGATGTGTAACCTTGAGCAAGTTACTTCCCCTCCCTGGGCCTCAGCTTCTCATCTGTAAACAGGGGGAGTAATTTTTGCCGGTCATGGTTTTTGGGGGATTGAAATGACTTGAGGGTCTGTGGAGTCAGGCACATGGGCAGCAGGTGACAGACGTTAGTCCCCTCTCCTCTCCACCTCCTCCTTGCTAAACTTGGGGACCCAGAGCTGGCCCAGGCCAGGCCTTGTCCAATCTCCCCCTTAGGGTACCTGCCTCAGACCCACAGCTTCTCCCTCTCCAAAGCTCAATGTTTCTTTTTTCTTTTCCCATTCAGTACGTATCTGCAAGACCTCCCTCCTAGGCCTGGCCAGGGAGATCAGAGTTGAATGGGGAATGTCAACAAGGCTCATGAGCTCAGGGGACAATTCAGATAAGCCAGGATGTCCTTTGGAAAGAACCAGAAGGAAACAAGTGGGAGTCCTGCTAACAGATGTCAGTTTGGAGCTTCCCAGAATTCTCCCAGGACATCCTGGTGGTCCCAGCGCCCTGTTGGAGCTCACCCAGGCCCACACCCTGCAGCTCTTGCTCATCAAACGAGCTCCTAGAGGAAGCCCCACTTACTGGCTGTGCTGAACATTAGTTCCCTTTGTGCCAAGAAGCAGGCAGTTTGCACTTGAGGCCTGGCAGCTCGTAACACATGTCTGGGCCACTGCCCTGCCCAGGAATGATCCCCTTCTGGGCACATTTCAGAGACCAAGTGCACTAGGTCAGCATGTGGCCTCAAAGGGAGGGGAGGGGAGCAGGTGGAAGGGCAGGCCTACAGGATGTAAGTCATGAGAAGAGTGCCCTTTCCTCCCTGTCCCAGGCTGAGGTCCCACTCCCTTCCTGGGCCTCAGTTTTCAAAGCTGTCAGATGGGGAAATTGGGTTGTGCTGGTTGATTCCAGCTGTGATCACCGGGAAGGAGGTGACTGGGGTGAAGGGGGAAGGACAAGGAGGGGGAGGGGGAGGAAGGAGCCCCTGCAAGTGTGGCCCGGGCCACACCTGAATTTCTTGTTGTGCTAAGGAGGGAGGCTGCTTATGACTGTCCTTTGTCCTGTGGAGCTGGTCTAACCAGCTGGAAGAGGCTGAGAAGTGAGAGGTGCAGAGAGCTGTGACCCAGAGGTATGTTGACAAAAGGAGGGGCTGCCACCCCACCCCTCAGGGTGGTTTGCCCTCGGGGCCCACAGCAGGCAGCTCTCTGCAGCCGGGCCAGTCCCCTGTGCCCTTTGCCCTCTCCCTTCCCGCAGGAGTCCTGTCTGTAGCCCTAGCTGCCAACTTCTGTTCCTGGCAGAGTTGGGCATGGCCCTGCCCTGGGAGCTGGAGAGGGAGACCCAAAGGCAAACCTGAGTGTGAACAGCGACAGAAGGGAACACAGGCGGCTGGGGCCAGAGGAGGATCGGATCAGAGCCAGCATGTGTCTGGAGGCTTGGCTGGAACCCCTCTTGGGGGGCATTTGTGTCCTCATTTCCCTCCTGAGCCTCCCTGCTCACCAGCCCTCTCCCCATGCCTGCTCTGTGGGTGTCACTGCCTCCAAGCAGCCTCCTCTAATCTCTCTCTGGTTTCCTGCTGTCACAGCTCTGCTCATTTGTAGAGTCAGGGTCTGGCTTCCCCTCCTCGAGGGCCTTGCCTGAGGGCTAGGACCTTCCATGACTCACCCTGAGCCCAGGGCCTGGCTCAGGACCCTGTGCTGTTTCTGTGGTATTGTGTTCAAGGTGCCCCAAGGTGGCCTCTGCATTCCAGGGCATTCCGCAGGTGCCGCAGACTTCAAGAGTGGTTTCTCCAGGTTGGAAGTGGAAAGCCTGTGCCTCACCTGGCAGCAGGAGCGTGCCCTGGGGGGCCTCTTTCTCCTCTCCCTGCTCCCTCCCAGGCCAGCCAATTTGCCGAGGTCCCTGCTCCACCAGAGCAAGTCAGGACAATGCCCACAACCCTAGGCTGGTGACTCTGGAAGCTGGTCCATCTTTCAAGGACTGGAGAAGTGTCTGGGGCCAGAATCAATGTTCCAGGGTGACAGGGCCAGTTGGGACTGGTTGGGTCTGCCCTGGCAGTGACTGCTTAGTGGAGAAGAGAGCGCTGGTCGGGGAGCCCGGAAGACCTGGGTCCCGGGCCTCAGCCTCCCCCTCTCTGGAGTAGGGCCGCCATGTCTCTGTCTCAGGGCACTGGCGGGAGGATCTGAGCAGAGAGGCACCTCGGAGGTCACCTCTGCTGCAGACCCTGGTGACACCAGGTGGTCTCTCTTCCCGTGACTGTCTCTCCAGATATTGTCCCCTTCCCTTTCACCCCATCCTTCCTGCCCTTCAAGGCCTCAGGGAAGCAGATGCTAAGTCATAGCTGCCTCTGGGTCAGAGACCTGGGCTGGGCCTCTGGGGCTGGGCCTGTGAGATATGTTAAGGAGCCAGGCCTTTTCTTCCATCCTGTGGCCTTGGAGACCAGATAAGCCAAACACACTCACTGGGGGGTGGAGCTGGATGGTGGGATTGGGGGGTTGTTGTCAGAAGTCATGGCCCTCCAAAATACTGATTTTCCCAAGCAGAGGTGGGAGCAGCAATCTCACCTTAGAGAGAAATGACGGGTTGCCCCGTATTCCTTTCCCTCTCCCGAACTACAAGACATCAGGTTCCCTGGAAAGAGCTAGGGCCTAGGAGGGGTCAGAACGACCTGGTCTAATCCCAGTCCTGCCTCTCAGAGCTCTGTGGCCTGGGTAAGTCATTTAACATGTTGTGCTTCAGTGTCCTCATCTATAAACAGACGGTGGCACTCCCTCCCCCAAGGGGTTATTGGGAGGTTTAAAGAGGATCATGAAGGCGAAAACATGGAGCACAGGCCCACAGTGGGCGCTTAGAAGTGGCAGTCCTACTCCCCCACCCTGTAGGTGCACACACACGGGCAGGGAGAGGCACCCCCGTGTGTGTGCCCAGGCACACGGACGCTCCCCACATGCTCAGGCCCAGGTGCACACTCACAGCCACACTCACCACACACAGGCACAGACACGCTGGGCTGACAGCCTGGCCTCCCATCTGCAGAAGGGACAAGACCAGTTTAGAGCCATCACTGTCAGTGCCCTAATTTTCTCTCATAGCTTATTGGCCTTTGCCCTGTGCCTCTTTCCCCTTTTGCATGGAACAGGGAGGCCCTTCCTTCCTCTCCAGATATACCCCTTGGGCCCTGCTCTCTGCCTCCCCCAAAGGCTGCCAGGTCTTCCTGACCGAGCCCCGTGCTTCTCTGTGCTTGCTTTCTGGCCCCACCTTCCCCCCGGACCACTCCTTGGGCTGTGAGCTGAGCTCTCCACTGGCCTCCTACCCCTGATTCTACCATCTCTGCTTCTTTGGTTGGTTGCTGTTTTCTGGGAGCACCAGTGGCTCCCGTGCCCACTCACTAGCCCCTCTGTGCCTCTGTGCTGAGTCCTGAGGCAGGGCACATGTGGCCTGGCTTCTGTGGAGAGGGTCTCAGGCCTGGCAGCCAGACCCGCCACTGGCCAGTCTCAGGGCAGCCTGGGGTGTGTGCTGAGGTGGGTGTGGGGGCCGGGGGCAGAGAAGGGGCCTTCCTGCCCATCAAGGGAGGACTCTTTTTCCTTTTAAATTGTGGTAAAATATATACAACACAAAATTTGCCCTTTAAACTATTTTTAAAATTGTGGTAACATGTATAACACAAAATTTTGCCACTTTAACAATTTTTAAGTGTACAATTCAGTGACATTACTACATTCATGATGTTGTGCTACCGTCACCACCATCCATCACCAAAACTTCATCAATCCAAACAGGTGTACACATTACGCAATACCTCCTCACTCCCCCCAGCCCCTGGTAACCACTAACCTACTTTCTGTCTATGAATTTGCCTGTTCTAGGTATTTTATATAAGTGGAATCCTGTTGTGTCTGGCTTAATTCACTTAGCATGTTTGTGAGGTTCACCCATGTTATAGCACTTACCAAAACGTCATTCCTTTTCATAGCTGATTAATATCCCATTCTTTGGATATACCACATTTTGTGTATCTGTTCATCTGTTGATGGACACTTGAGTTGTTTCCACCTTTTGGCAATTGTGAATGATGCAGCTATGCACATTGGTGTACAAATATCTGTTTGAGTTTCTGTTTTCAGTTCCTTTGGGTATATATCTAGCAATGGAATTGCTGACTCATATGGTAATTCTATGTTTAACTCTTTGAGGCACTTTCAGACTGTTTTCCACAGTAGCTGCACCATTCTGTATTCCCACCAGCAATGCACGAGGGTTCCACATCCTTGCAAAAACTTATTTGACTTTTTTGTTGTTGTTGTTGAAAATAACCATCACAGTGGGTATGAAGTGGTGTCTCATTGTGGTTTTGATTTGTATTTCTCTAATGACTAAGGATGTTGAGCATCTTCTTGTGTGCTTATTGGTTATTTGTTTATCTTTGAAGAAATATCTGTTTAAGTTCACTGCCCATTTTTAAATTGGGCTGTTTGTCTCTTTGCTGTTGAGTTGTAGCAGTTCTTTATATAGTCTGGATATTCAACTCTTATCAGCTTTAAGATTTCCAAATATTTTCTCCCATTTTCATTCTGTAGGTTGTCTTTTCACTTTCATGATAATGTCCTTTGGTGCACAAAAGTTATAAATTTTGATGAAGTCCAGTTTACCTATTTTTTCTTTTTTTGCTTGTGCTTTGTTGTCATCTCTTAGAAATCACTGCCAAATCATGAAGGTTTGAAGATTTTCAAAAAAGGTCAAGAATATTTTTTTTTCCTTCTAAGAATTTTCTTTTTTTACATTTTATTTTGAAGTAAATTCAAAGTTACAGGAACAGTTGCAAAAACAATACAAACCCCATACACTGAACTCCAGCATTCCTGACCCCCCCCAATACCCCATCCACTAACTTTAACATGTTGTCACACCACTATTTCTTTCCCTCCCTCCCTCCCTCCCTCCCTCTCTCCCTATCATCCATCATCTATTGCTCTGTCTTCTGAACATATGAGAGCTAGCTGCACACATCCTTGAACAAATACTATAATTCACATACACAATTCCCATAAACAAGAACATTTTTTTATGCAATCCCATTAAGTGCAGCTAAGAAGCACAAGAGATTCAACAATGAAACAAAGCTTACAATCTATATTTCCTTTTCCTTATGTCTCAAGTGTGTCCCTTTGAGCCTCCTGTCCTCCATCCTCAGATCCCATCCAGAGTCATCCTTGGCATTCAATTGTCATCTATTTAGACTGTCTTTTTTTTTTCTCAATTGTGGAGACATATATACAGCCTGAATCTTCCCATTCCACCCCCTCCTTAGCATTCCATTAGTGGGCTTAATCACATTTAGAATGTTGTAATGTTATCACCTTCCCACCATCCATTACTAGAAATTTCCCTGCACCTCAAACAGCAACTCTACACTCGTTTCTTAACTCCCCGTTGCCCCTTCCTCCATTTTTCTTAACCTATACTCTACTTTTCATCTCTATGGTCATATTCTCTGATAATTTCTTTGTGTTTACTGTGGGGCTTAAAATTAACCTCTTAAATCCATAACAATCTTATTTTTCTTTGATACCAACTTAATTTCAATAGGACACTTAAACTATGTGCCTATACTCCTCCATTCCCCCACCTTTATATAGTTCTTTACATTGAGTTCAAAACCACTGATTTGTCATTAGAGTTTGTGTATTTTATATCATGTAGGAAGTAAATAGTGGAGTTACAATTCAAAAATTATTGACTTTTATTTGTATTCCATTGTGGTCAGAGATTGTGTTTTGAATATGTTCAATTGTTTTTGTTTTTGTTTTTTTAAATTTATTGAGGCTTGTTTTATGTCCCAGCAGATGGTCCATTCTGGAGAAAGATCCATGATTACTAGAGAAAAATGAGTGTCCTGGTGATTTGGGATGTAAGGTTCTGTATATGTCTTTTAAAATTCTCTATATCTTTCTCCTTTCTTTGTTTCTCTGTTGGTAGGTCTCCCTTTAGTATCTGAAGTAGGGCAGGTCTTTTATTGGCAAACTCTCTCAGCATTTGTTTGTCTGTGAAAAATTTAAGCTCTCCCTCAAATTTTAAGGAGAGTTTTGCTGGATAAAGTATTCCTGGTTGGAAATTTTTCTCTCTCAGAGTTTTAAATATGTCATGCCACTGCTTTCTTGCCTCCATGGTGGCTGCTGAGTAGTCACAACTTAGTCTTATGTTGTTTCCTTTGTATGTGGTGAATTGCTTTTCTCTTGCTGCTTTCAGAGCTTGCCCCTTCTCTTCAGTATTTGACAGTGTGATCAGAATATGTCTTGGAGTGGGTTTATTTGGATTTATTCTATTTGGACTTCACTGGGCATTTATGCTTTGTATATTTATATTGTGTAGAAAGTTTGGGACGTTTTCCCCAACAATTTCTTTGAATACTCTTCCTAGACCTTTACCCTTCTCTTCCCCTTCTGGGACACAAGTGAGTCTTAAATTTGGATGTTTTATTTTATCTATTGTATCCCTGAGATCCTTTCAATTTTTTCAATGTTTTTCTCCATTCTTTCTTTTGCTCTTTCATTTCCTGTTCTGTGGACCTTTAGGACACTGAGTCTCGTTGTTCAGCTTCCTCTTATCTCATATTATGAGTATCCAGAGTCTTTTTAATTTGGCCAACAATTTCTTTTATTTCCATAAGATCTTCTATTTTTTAATTTACTTTTGCAATTTCTTCTTTATACTCTTCTAGTGTCTTCTTTATGTCCCTTTTATCCTGTTCCATGGTCTTCTTCATGTCTTTTATATCCTGCACCATGTTTTCATTCCTTGATTGTGATTGTTTTATTAATTGTGCCAAGTACTGTGTCTCTTCTGATATTTTGATTTGGGTGTTTGGGATCAGGTTCTCCACATCGTCTGGTTTTATCACATGCATTAAGATTTTTTGTTGTTTTTTATCTCTTTGCATGTGCTTTGCTTGATAGGGCTGTTTCAAGTTGTAAAAAAAAAATACCAATCTAATTTTTCAGAAATACAAGTTGGTGGCATACACTTTCTCCAACTAACCAGCAGATGGCATCTGTGAGCCACCTATACCCCTCAAGTCAGTTCTCCCCAACTCTGTCTCTGTGGTATGTGGGGAAATGATTTTTGTGGGGTTCAGTTGGTGAACTCAGTTTGGGTTTGTTGTTGGAGCTGTCCACCCTGAACGTGGTGTGTGGGTTTGGGTGGTCAGGGAGGCAGGGCCACTTTAATATTCAAACCTCCTGGGTGTTCCCAGAGATTCAAGGCTGCTGCAAGAGTCTAAGCCTGCATTTCAGTTCTGCCCTATATTTTCTCTGTCACTGACCCACAAACCACTGGCATTGATGTAGCGTCACTGGGTTTTCTTAGTGGGCCCCCCTTCTCAACTGTGATCTTCCAGGACCTCTGCTGAGGGAAGGCTGTGCTACATCACTAGTGTGTGTCATCCCTCAAAGGAAGCCCCAGGCCTCCAGGCCGTGCAGAGGCACTCTCAGCCTGATGCAAAGATTAGCCTATAATTCTTGACTGGTGTAAGTTCGGAATGAAAGGTAGGTAGTAGAGCTGGGCCCCACCCCTTTCCTCTTAGAGAAGATAGACGCCCTAGGGGGAAGTCATTAGCATTTCAATAGTCTCTCTATGCCTGTGCCACACCCCTGTCTGGGTCACAGAACTGGGAACTGAAAATGGCTGAGGCTTTCTCCACTGAGTCGAAAAAGGAGCAGAGCTAGTCCAAGGTGACCCTCTGGCTCTCCAAGGTCAGTCATCACCCAAAGCCTCTGTCTACTTGTTGGGGATTTGTACCTCATAGTGAGCAGTTCATACTCGCTAATTAAAACCCTAGTTGGAGCTCAGCTGAGCTATATTCACTTGCTGGGAGAAAGCCTCTCTCTGGCACCATGAGGCTTTGTAGTTTGGGCTGTGGGGGAGGGGTCTCCTGATTTGGATCCACAGTTCTTACTTACAGATTGTATGCTGTGATCTCAGGCATTCCTCCTAATTCAGGTTAGTGTATGATGAGTGGATGGTCACGTTTGTCCCCCTGCAGTTATTCCGGATTATTTACTAGTCGTTTCTGGTTTTTTTTAGTTATTCCAGGGGGACTACTTAGCTTCCACACCTCTCTATGTTGCCATCTTAGATCCCATTCCTCCTTCTAAGAGTTTTATAGTTGTATTTGATATATAGATCAGTGGTCCATTTTGAGTTAATTTTTGTATATGGTGTGAGGTAGGGGTTCATTTTCCCTTTTCTTTTCTTTTTTCTTTTTTTCACATATGGGCATCAAATTTTCCCAGCACCCATTTGTTGAAGAGACCATTCTTACCCATTGAATGAACTTGGCACCCTTGTCAAAAATCTATTGGCCATAAATGTGTGCATTTTATTTCCAGACTCTCAATTCTTTTCCATGGAATGTCTGTCTTTTTGCCAGTACCACACTGTTTTGATTACTGTAGCCTTATAGTAGGTTTTGAAATCAGGAAATATGGGACCTCCAACCTTGTTCTTGTTTTTCAAGATTATTTTGGCAACTTGGGGTCCCTTGCAGATTCCACATGAATTTAAGGATAAACGTTTCCATTTCTGCAAAAAAGGCTGCTGGAATTTCAATAGAGATTGCTTTGAATCTGTAAATTGCTTTGGGTAGTATTGACATCTTCCAGTTAGTCTTCCAATCCATGAACATTGGATATCTTGCCATTTATTTAGGACTTCTTTGATTTATTTCAATGATATTTGGTAGTTTTCAGCATTCAAGTCTTTCAGACAAAATAATCTGGCAGGCCTGGCATTCCATGACCCCCAGAACCCCACCTCTACAGCTTCAGCCCCTACCTTTTATTTTGTCCATCCTTCCTTCTGGCCTGGGTTCCTTGGCCCCCAGGGTCACAGTGTACAGATCATCAAACACTTCAGAGTGGGAGGGGATCTTCAGGCTCATATTCTTCAGCCTTCCAGGGCCAGGGAAGGAAACTGAAGCCCAGAGACCATCGTCAGTCAGTGGTAGAGCCTTGCAGGGATAATGGTCTGTCCCCTTTTTACAGGTCAGGGAATGGAGGCACAGAAGGATTGAGCAAGTGGCCCAAAGTTGCACAGCCAGTAAATGGGTAGAGCAGGAATTCAAATCCCACATCCCAGACTCTGCTACCCTCTGCTGGCTGCTTCAGTTCCTCTGTTGTGCTTGAACAAGCTCAAGCTCAGGGGCACAGGCAAAGAGGCCTGCTGAGTATGGCTTGGACATGTAATTCAACCTCTCTGGACCTCAGTTTCTGCATATGTAAAATGGGCACAACACTGCCCTGCTTTCAGGGCCATGGTGATATTTGTCATGGTGCCTGCAGGGTGCCTGGGAATGGAAGTCAACGTGACAGTGTTTGCCCCCCATTGTCCCACCACCCAGTAGTGTCTGTCACTTCCTCTCAACTCTGGAGTGAAAATGCTCATGGGACAGGAGAGGGCCTGGGGTGGGTGTGCTGGACGTGGGTGGGCTCATGCATGCCCTGAGCAGAGACCTGGACTAGGTAGGAGGAAGGGAGTCCCCCATGCCCAGGCTGCCCCAGCCTGCCCATTAGGCCTACCTCAGGCACTCAGAGGGAACTCAAGGAGCTCTGTAAGTGTCTGCTCACTGTGCACCCTGGGCCAGGGTATGGGGGTAGAGTGGAGGGTGTTCTTGGCTGCCGCTGCTGCAGGGAACTGGCCAGCTCCTCTTCCAGGCCTGGGGGTGGGATGTTAACAGCTGGGGGAGCCCTGGATGAGCTAACTCTGCCAGGCTCTATCTCTTAGAGCTGGAGCCACCGACAGAGGCCTTTTCCCAGCACCTGAAAATCGAAACATTCTGTTGGGGTGAGACCCTGGGCTTGGCACTTTATGTACATTGATTCCTCACAAGGTAGAAATGATTGTTCCCACTTTACAGATGAGAAAGTCAAGGTGAGAGAGCTCATCAAAATTGCAGAGCCAGGAGCTGGAATTCAGACTCCAGACTGAAGCAAAACCCGTGTTTTCTCCACTGCATAGAGCTGCCTCAGGAGACCTTTTGTAGAAAAACCCCAAAAGCACAAAAAGATGGAAAGCCCAGGTCAGAGTGCCATGGGCAGGGTCAGGTCTGGAGGGCAGTCAGTCCTGGAGCCCACCGAGGCTGCTCTGTCCTGATGCGCAGAGCAGTGGGCTTCCAGGCATCAGGAAGGGCTGGGCCCAAGGGCGGCCAGTTGGGCGTGAGTCGTTTCCTGGCCACATCCCATGGAGCAGCCCCTGTCAGCAGAGAGGACTGCCTGGTGGGGCTTCCTTCTGCCAGGGCCACCCTGTCCCATGACTCTTCTGGCTGTGCCTGCCAGTCTGCACGGAAAATCAGACAGAAGGCATTTCTGCCCTGCTTGGGCATTTGCTTGCTGTGTGCCTTTGGCAAGTCACTGCCCCTCTTAGAACCCCCATTCCTCATCCGTAAAACAAATAACAATCCCATACTTCTTGCAGGTGTATACTCTCCCCTGTATGCTATCGGGAGAGCCCAGGGAAGGTGCCCTATGGGGCCTGGTGCAGACTTGGTGCTCAGCACATCCATCCCCACTTCTCCCTCTCTCTGTTTATCACCTGTAATTTGATATTTGTTTCATCTCTGCACCCCACCTCTGTGCCCTTGTGACTGAGGGCTCTCAAGGGTTGGCTGAGGTGGGCGCCACTGAGCTGCAGGTGCTTGGAGAATGATGGAAATGAAGCCCTTGCTGGTCAGGGAGGTCACAGAGGACAGGAGGATGGTGGTGGCCCAGGCTCCAGGATCCTGTTGTCCTTCCTGGGTCCTCACTCATTCATCAAACCTTTGGCAGAAGAGCCGAGTTCTCCAGCCAGGGAAGGGGAGAGCGTGTCTGTTCCAGTTTGCTAATGCTGCCGGAATGCAAAACACAAGAAATAGATTGGCTTTAATAAAAGAGGGTTTATTTGGTTACACAGTTATAGTCTTAAGGCCATAAAGTGTCCAAGGTAACACATCAGGAATCGGGTACCTTCACTGGAGGATGGCCAATGGTGTCCAGAAAACCTCTGTTAGCTGGGAAGGCACGTGGCTGGTGTCTGCTCCAAAGTTCTGGTTTCAAAATGGCTTTCTCCCAGGACATTCCTCTCTAGGCTGCAGTTCCTCAAAATGTCACTCTTAGTTGCACTTGGGGTATTTGTCCTCTCTCAGCTTCTCTGGAGCAAGGGTCTCCTTTCAACGGCTGTCTTCAAACTGCACTTCCTTTCTCAGCTTCTGGGCGTTCTTCAGAGTGTCCCTCTTGGCTGTAGCTCCTCTTCAAAATGTCACTCTCAGCTGCACTGAGTTCGTTCTGTTTGTCAGCTTATTTATATGGCTCCAGTGATTTAATTCAGACCCACCCTGAATGGGTGGGCCAACACCTCCATGGAAATTATCCAATTAGAGTCATCATCCACAGCTGGGTGGGTCACATCTCCATGGAAACACTCAAGGAATCATAATCTAATCATCGATATGTCTGCTCACACAAGATTACATCAAAGATAATGGAGTTTGGGGGACATAATACATTCAGACTGGCACAGTGTCCTAGGCAGATTTGGGTGGGAACAGACTGGCCACCCAGAGCCTTTCAGTCTGCAGGGGAGGTGAGGGGAATCTCCATGATGACACAATGACAGTGAGGTCTCTTCCGCTGTGGGTGGGCATCTACATGCCTACCCCAGCCCCTCACCTTCTCCCCCCTGTCTTCTCTGCAGGACATCTGTGAGGACCCCCGCCTCTTTGTTGATGGCATCAGCTCCCATGACCTGCACCAGGGCCAGGTGGGCAACTGCTGGTTTGTGGCTGCCTGCTCGTCACTCGCCTCCCGTGAGTCACTATGGCAAAAGGTGAGGCCTAGGGTGGGGTGGATGGGCTGGGCGGATAGTGGAGGGGCAGCCTGGACATGGCAGGATGAGCGTTTGTGAAAGCCTCTGCCAGGGATGGAGTGGGGGTGACACCGGGGCTCCCCACCCCTGGCTGAGCAGCAGACATGCCTTCCCCTCAACTGCCAGCTGAGGAGCTCCAGGGAAGGGTCCTAGGACTCTTTAGAGCTCTGAAGTGGTTCTGATGTGCCCCCGCCCCATGTTAGGGGCCAGCAGTGTCCCTGCAGCCCCTTGGTGGAACACACCTGTGAGATGTAGCTGCTGCCTGAGTCATGTTCAGTGTGGAAACACCACTAAACGGGATCAGGAGTCCCCTGCCGGCAACCTGCTGTGTGACGGGGGCTGTATCTATCCTCTGGGCCTCACTCTCCCCAGGTGTTCCGTGGGGGTGGCCTAGATGATCACAGCTTCATAGTTCGGGGTTCCAAGTTGCCGATTTGGTGGACCACGGCCAGCCGGTTTAGGTTGGAAAGAATGGACTCCCGGTCTGACACCTCACCCTCTTGTGGCAGCACCAGGCAGTGCAGACCTTAAATCCAACACTCCAAGCTCCCCTCCTGGGGAGGCTGGGAGGCTGGGGTGAAGGCTGGACTCCTTCTCTCTAAAAAATTATTGGCAGGGATTGCAGTGGTGAGAAACCTTAGCGGGGTTTACAAGACCTGGGTTCCCATCCTGGCAAATACAAGTCATCGCCCCTTTTGCATCTGTACCCTTCCTGCTTGTCCTAGTGAGGGACTAGGGGCGGAGCGTAAGAGCGCTGGACACAGAGTCTCACAGGCTCAAGTTGAAGCCCCAGCCTCACCTTCTGGTAGCTTTGTGACTTCCCTCAGGTTACTCATCTGAAAACTCGGGATGATCAGAGTAGCTGCCTCTCAGGGGAGTTGTGAGGGTGAAACCAGATACTGTATTTAAAGTGCCTTGTGCAGTGTTGTGCTCAGTGCATGGTGGCTGCAATTACTGAAGTGATGATAATTAATATTCATATAACACAGTGGGTTCCTGTGCCAGCAGGGTGCCAAGTTGCAGAATGAGTTGTGCCTCCTCCTCCGTGGCGTCCCTCAGCCATCAAGGTTGCTATGCCCTTGGCTGAGTCTGGGACTGTGGTGGGCATGCTGTTGTCTTGTCTTCTGAGCAGGGGTGTGACCTCTTGAAGCCACCCTGAGGCCTCACCCCTGATGGCCCTGGGGGGAGAGGGGGACCAGGGGCCCTGGGCAGAGACCCCTCCTGTGGCCTGTGGATATGGGTAGTCACATGGCCTCAGAGCTGGAAGGTCCAGAGCTCCACACAGAGGTTCATCCCACACATGGAACCCCAAGGCCCAGAGAGGGTTGGAGCCTGGACTGGTTCTCTGGGTATTCAGTTGGTCTCTCCTCTGCAGTCCCCGGGCTCCAACCCCCTCCTCTGATCCCAGAACAAGCTCCCCTGCCCCAGAGCCCCATCCTCAGCTAGGTCAGGGCTCAATCTGGGGCTGGAGGCAGCACACAGGAATCCACCCTGCCACCTGGGCTGTCCCCACACCTCCCGTGCTGCCCTATAATTGCCTGTTTACCTGTGGTCCCCTCTCGAGGTGAGCTCCCCATGGGCAAAGCTGGTCCAACTTCTGCCTCCTCACTGAGTCCAGCAGGGGCCTGGCATATAGAAGTCTCTGGAAAGTTTGGGGAATGGACCCTTCTCCAAATTGTGTGACCAGCTACTGACCAGCAGCTCCACACCTGGTCTTGCTGCCCCAGACCTCCTGGGGCCTCTCTGGGTCCTCCCCTGGGGAATGGGGCTGTCTGGTAGTTTGCAGGGGACAGCCTCAGCATGCTGTGGCTCCTGCTTTGAGCCTGGCCCAGGCGGTCCCTGGCTTAATTCCCCATCTAGCAAGTGTAGCAAAGGGCCTAGGATGCAGGGGCCTGAGGCCCTTCCTGATGCTCTGTGACCTTGACAGGCCTCATGGTTACCTCCATGAGATACCTGGCAGGGTGCCAGGTACTTGGTCTGGGTGGTCTTGGGAGCCGCCTGATCTACAGCAGTTTGAGTCCCAGGGAGGCTGGGGCAGGGCTGGGTGCTCTTGGCTAATTGCACTGTCTCATGGTGCTGCTGCAGTGATGGCCCCGGTCTGGGTCCCGGAAGGAGGCCTGGGGCCCTGGGGAGCTCATTACTATGCCTTGCCTCCTGTCCTCTCCCTGCTGACTGCGCCCTGTTTGTTGTCTCCCTGCAGTCTCTGGGCCTGTTGCCTGCAGGGCCTCCCCTGCCCCACCCTGCTTTCTCCACGGAAGGGCAGGTCAGAGGTATGGGAGTAACTCAGCCCAACCTCACCCCTGGGGATGCTGAGCCTCAGATGCAGGCTATCACACCAGATACAGAAGTGCTGCCTCCTCCAGGAAGCCATCCTTTACAGCTCCAGCCCTTGAGGCAGCCTAGAGCCTATGCACTCAGGTTTTGGAGCCAGCCAGATCTGGATTTGATTCTGGGTCCCTTGCTAGTTGGACCTTGGGCAGGTCATGTTCCTTCTCTTGGCTTCAGTGTAAACCTGACCTTTCCAATCTCCAGGACTGTGGGAGGATAAAGGACCCTGTGGAAGGCTGGCCCTTGTCATTTAGCACGTGGTGAATCACCCTCTCTGCCCCCTCCTCTCGACTCCCCCACCTATTTGTTCTGCCAGATGCCTCCTGGCAGTGCCCCACCCCCATGAGATTCTTGATGGGGACCCCCTGAAGGCAGGGCAGTGGACTTTAGGGAACCAGATTCTCCCTCCAGCCCCCACCGGCCCACGCCATTGCCATCCCCTGCCAACTGGCTACCCTAGCATGCCGCCCAGGCACCAAAGGCTCAGCACGTCCAGTCTCCCAGCCTCTTCCACCCCCAGTACTGCTCTACCCCAGGGATTCCTTGTCCACGTGGCTGACACCTCTTCCCACATGATCCTGGCCTTGGTTCTTAATTTCATCTCCATCCTCCTTCACCTCCAGCCCCTCACATGGCCACACCGTGGGCCTAGAACTGCTCTCCCTGGAAGTCTTCAATCCAAGGATCCATCCCTGTGACTCACCTTCCAGGCATTTGCTCACTCCCCCATCACCTCATCCTGGCCTTGCCCAGGGCCTGTGTATTCTCTCCCCACCTCTTGTCATCCTTGGCCATGGACCCCATGGCCCATCATCATCAGCGATGCTCTGATTATTGCCATGCAATCATCCATTCATTCTGAGGGCCTCCTGTCCCAGGTGCTGGCTTAGAGTGGTGACCTCTGTGGACACAGTGCCCGCCTGCTCAGTGCTTGTGGTCGAGTGAGGAGATGTCACTGTCAAAGCCTGAGCAGTGAAATGAAAAAGCAAAACAGTGCTGTGAGGGAGAGAAACAGCTCCTCCTCGTATGGCCCCCAGTGGTCACCCCTAGCCACTTCATTCCCTCTTCCTCCTCTGCCTCTCCAGCTACAAAGTAAGAGGTTCTGTGAGGATTAGACAGTTCAAGGCCAGCCCTCCCTCGGGCTCAAGTCTGAGTTCAAATAACCTTTTGAACTGTTTAAACTATTTCTTTTACGGGACCAAGAGGCTCTTCCCCTTTTCCCCTTCATATCCTGAATTAGCGTCTCTTGGTCTTCCGTTCTCTGGAATACCCTTGGAGAATTGCCACCAGTGACCCCCAGGGCTTGAGGTGTTGTCTTACCAGGACTAGGTGCTCTGTCCTCCTTGGTGCTCCCCTGCTGTTCAAGTAGCCCAAGATTCGAATGACTGACAGCCTTCGTTTCTAGTAGTTGACTGTGCTTGTGGTCCACTAGGCCCTTCAGTTTGTTTTCAGTTGTCACACCTTGGCCTGTGCCTCTTTTCTGTGTATGGCATGTTGTGGGAGCTGCCAACTCCACCCCCAACTACATGAAGTTCTTCCATTTGCCCACATATAACAGCCAAACTCCTGGATTCTGACCTGGGGATACAGATATTGATCAGATTCTTCCTCAGCCTCAAGTCTTCTGGAGGAAACTGTGGTCCAACATAGGTGGAATAAATGGTGGGATTTAAATAGGAGAGAAACCTGGTCTTGTGGCTGCAGGGTTGAGGTAGGGCCAGCAGGCAAAGTCATCTAAGTCAGTGATTCTCAAGGTGCAGCCCCTGGACCTGCAGCCTCAGTGTCACCTGGGAAGTTGTTAGAAAAGCAAATTCTAGGTCTCACCCTAGACCTATTGAATTAGAAACTCTGGGGGTAGCGCCCAGAAATCCAGGTGTTCTGATGGATGCTTACATTTGAGAACCACAGGTCTAGGTGAGAGATGACGGTGGCTGGGCCAGGATCCTGGAAGTGGGGATCAAGGGGAGGGTTCCCAGAGTATTGGGGTGGCAGGATCTACAGGCCTTGGCGACTAGATGTGGAGGAGTAAGGGTGAATTCAGGGTGGCTCCCAGGTTTGGCTTCGGTGGCTTCAGATCCCAAATCAATCTGGCCCCGTCTGCACCTTGTCCTCCCCTCACCCTGCTGGGTGGTCTTCTGGCCTCTCCTTTTGTCCCTCCAGTGACAGTCGGCTCCTCCCCTCCTCCCCCGCTTGCTGCCCTTATGAAGTGCTCTCTTCTTCACAAACAAGGCAGCTCCCAGCCCATCAGGGCGGTTGCCAAAGCAATTGACATCAGCGATCTGGTCCCTGAGGAGTCCCTCACCCTCCTGCCTGCCTGCAGCGCCTGTGAGGAGTGGAGAGGAGGCATCTGGGGACTCCTGGGAAGCTTGACGTTGGGCTCCACCCCTCATACATACCCCAGCTGGAGGACTGGGCGGGGCTGGGAAGGCTGCGGGCAAGAGGGAGGGGTGGGGTGGGCGGGGCCCCCTTGAGTGGCCTTCCCCCGGCGGCTGGAGGCCCCGTCCACTTGGCTTCCTGACGGTGGCAGCAGCAGAGCGCTGGGGCCATGGCGGAGGACGGGCCACAGCAGCCACGGCTCGAGATGCCGCTGGCCCAGGACCACGACCTGACCAGGCAGCTGCGGCTGCGCGTGGAGAGCCTGAAGCAGCGTGGGGAGAAGCGCCAGGACGGCGAGAAGCTGCTGCGGCCAGCCGAGTCCGTGTACCGCCTCGACTTCATCCGGCAGCACAAGCTGCAGTTTGAGCGCTGGAACGTCATGCTGGACAAGCCGGGCAAGGTCACCATCACGGGCACCTCGCAGAACTGGACACCGGACCTCACCAACCTCATGACGCGCCAGCTGCTGGACCCCGCTGCCATCTTCTGGCGCAAGGAGGATTCGGACGTCATGGATTGTAATGAGGCCGATGCCCTGGAGTTCGGGGAGCGCCTGTCAGATCTGGCCAGAATCCGCAAGGTCATGTACTTCGTCATCACCTTTGGCGAGGGCGTGGAGCCCGATAACCTCAAGGCCTCTGTGGTTTTTAACCAGCTCTGATGGCAGCTGCTCACTGCTGTCCCCTCCTCTCGCCCAGCTGCCCTTTCCCCTGCTCGTGGCCCCTCCCCACAGGTGTGTGTTTGGGGACATTCTCCTAGCTGCTCACCCTGTCCTTGGTGTGACCAGAGACCCCTGGAGTCCTGCATCCTTCCTCTGCTCCTTTTCCCTCATGCTGGCGCTCCAGCCCACAGGAGAAAGATGCAAAGGCTCTGTAGTCTAGAAGCTGAACTGGCTGCCGCCGCTTTCACCGTAAACAATAGAGGCCTGGTCAGGGCTAGTGTGGAAGATGGGGAGGCCATGAGCACCTGCCTTCTCTCTGCTTCGCTGTGGAAGAGCGACTGAGAGAGACTGAGAGAGTGACAGAGACAGATGTAGCCACAGGGAGAGAGAGGGATCCAGAGACCCGCCATCCAGCTTCCTACGGAGTTGGGGAGACGGAGACGACAGAGCAGCCGCCTCGGGGAATCCGGCCAGCAGGTGTTTGAGGCCCAGCTGGCCATGGTGCCTTAGGCTGAAGCCTTGTCTGGTGGTGAACACCCAGCCTGGGGACCCAGGAGGGTGCTGCTCCCGGAACAGGCCTCAGGGCCCTCAGGAGGTCGGGCAGGATTGCAGTGGGGTTGAGATCTCTCCATCTGGGGCACGCTGGAGGGTGTGCAGGCCCAGCACTGGCTCTCCTGGGAACGACTTTGTGTGTGGGGCAGTGAAGGGGGGATATATATAAAAGTCACATAGAAATCTATGTATCTATATATAAATATATTGAGAGAGAGCATGCTATATTCATACTGATATTTTTAGAGGTATATACCTGCCCTACATACAAATTCTATTTTATATTATTTATGATATGGTTGCCCTGTGGGTCTTAGCAGGGTCTTGGCTAGAATGATTTCAGGAGGGCCTTCCTGTCCTGGGAGACTTTGAGATTCCTACAGTGAAGCAGAAAGTGGCTTAAAGGGGTTTCCTTCTCCTATGGGAAGCTGGAGAGAGGGGGTCCAGGCCCCTGAAGCTGGTAGATTCTAGATGTCCCCTGCTGGGAAGTCAGGCTTTTCTGCCTCGCTGGTCAGGTAAGGTGCGCAATTTGCGCTGATGTGGTGTCTGTTGGCATCTCTTTGGCTTCTTCAGTAGAGCTGAGGGGCAGGGGGGGCAGCCTGGTGGGGCAGTGGGGAGGGCTGGTGGTCAGAACTGGTCTGGAGGAGCCCTGGATTCCGGTTCTAGCTGCTGGTTGGGAGCCTCTTGCTCTGGGCCTTGGTCTCCCCCTCTGTATGAGAGGTCTGACATTATCTCAGAAGAGGTGGTCAGGCACAGCTAGTCTATCGTCACTTATGGTCAGAAGCAGATAGGGCATCAGAGGTCCTCGGGTGCACCCTGGCGTCAGCTGAGGGCCTTCGAGAAGTACCCCAAACACCCCATCTCAAAGCCAGCCCTGTTTTATGTTCCTGGTCAGTTAGGGATGTGTCCACGACATTTCCCCTCGTGAAGCTGAGCTATCAAGGGTCTGAGGCCCTGGGAATAGGTGCAATGAGAGATGGAGGGTCAGAGCTGTCCCACAGTGGGGGGCTGCTGGGAGCACGAGACCCCAATTCGGCAGTGTGCAGGCAGGAGTGGGGTGTGGTGCGGGATCCTTGAGACTGGAAATGGGCTGTGGTGGGAGCTGTGGTCTGGGGCCTGTTCTGGGACTGCTCGAAGTCCTGGCCGCTGGCCGCCTCTCCTCCGCTGACCCTGGGGTGTTGCCCGTCTGCCTTTTTGTTTGACCTCTCCCTGCAGCTCTGTGGACCCTCTTGGTCCAGACCACCTGTACCCCCTGTCCTGCTCTTCCTCACATGTCCCACCGCGTGTTCCCAATAAAGCCTGTGTACCCCCGCCTCAGTTGTGTGCTGTCTCTCGCCGGAGCCACCCTCTCCCCATCTCCTCACAGCCCTGAGCACCCCTCCCTGGGCCTTCTCCCATGCGCCCACCCCTCCTCCCACCAGCCTTCAGAACAGTCAGGGACTGGCCCAAGGCAACACTGGGTTTGGAACTGGGTCTCCTGACACCCACCCAGGAGCCTACACCAAGGACTGTTTTTCCTTCAGGAGTCTCCATGTGGAAAGGGCCTTGCTGGGGAGAAGGGGCCCAGAGGACATGGGGTGGGAGTGCACCCAGCCAGCCTGGCTCCGAGTCCCCCTCCTTTGCAGGGTGCTGGGCACGGGGTAGCCAGGGCAGAGAGGGCATAGCTAAGGGGTGGGGTGGGGTCAGGCCTGTGCCAGGTTAAGTCTGGCCTCTGCCCCCACTGGTCCCCTGACCTGCTCTGGGCCTCACACCTTCCACCTGTGCAGCAGAGAGCGTGACCTCATCCTGTGAAGTCCCTTCCACCCTAGCCCTCTGGGATTATTAAGCCCATGACCATCTAAGACTACCCGGCACTGATAACGTCGGCCACACGACATCTCCTTAGCACCCCTTTATCGTCTCTCTCGTGCTCACTCATTTTATGGACAGACAGCTGAGGCTCAAAGCAGGAGGCATGGCCCAAGGGCACAGAGAGCAGTGAGGAGCCCCAAGAGAGATGTGGGGCGGCCTGGGCTCTGGGTCTGTGAATCTTGGACCTCATGACACTAGCCTTGGGACTGGCAGGGGAGATGCCCCCCATCTTACCAAGGGCCCAGGCCCAGTCTGGGCCAGCTTCCTTCTCAGAGGCCACACACTCAGTTGTGCTTAGGAACAGCCCTTGCTCTGAAATGCTTTCACCTCTCCTTTCCTCCTCCACTCCAGAGCCCTGCCCTCAGGTGACTACTGTCTCCTCATGTCCCTTCTCCCTTCAGAACCCCTCCCAGCATCTGAGGGCCCTTCCCCAGCCCTGCAGGGCCCTCATTGATACTGCAGAAGCAGCCCCACCCTACATACCCCTCCCCAGCCCTGCCCTTCCAGCCCCTGTCTCAGGCCACTCCTGGAGGTGCCTCTGGGAGGAGGTGGGAGAAATCAGGGCCCAGGAACCTGGCCCTCCCACCCTACTCTAGGACAGCAAGGGCCTGCCTCTCACCCCAAGACTTGCAAGGAGTGGGAAATGAGGACCCATTGTTCATGGAAATCACATGGCAAAAGGACCTGCCGTTTCCTGGAATTCTGCCTTCCAGAGAGGCAGTGGCTAGGGACCCGCCCGGCTCTGCCACTGACCAGCTGTGTGATCCTGGGCAAATTGCAAAACCTCTCTGAGCCTGTTTCCTCTTCTGTCAATTGGGGCCAATAGTGTCACCTACCTCATGGTGTTGTGAAGATTATATGAGCTATGTTTGCAAAGCACTCAGAGCTTTACAAAGCTGGCACACAGGGATCCTCTTGGAGTTGACTCATTGTTATTGTTCTGGTGGTCACCACAAACATGGGCTCAATTTCCACAATTATTCTGAGTGGAGGGGTGAGGGGAACGTAAGAATGAGGAGGGCAGTGTTCAGAGAGGTGAAGCCAGTTGCCTGAGGCTACACAGCAGGCTAGTGCCTATGGCAGCAGGTGGTGTGCGGTGGAGGGATGGGCAGTGTGGGTGCCAGGCCTGGCTCTGTGGTTGTGGGGGAGGAGATTCTCCTCTGCCACTATCCCCAAGTTTCCCTGTCTGCAGGTAGCAAACCTCTGATTTCAGAAGGACGCAACAGAGGGGACCCTCAGCCCTCACAGTACAGCTGGGGAGGCAGAGATGCAGCAGGAGGGGCCTGGCCCAGTTCATGAGGCTAACCCCAAGGTCCATTCACAGAAGGCTGGGGCAGGGGTCCTGGGGTGGGGGTCCCTGCTCAGGGCTCTCGGCCTCAGCCTGTGCTCCCTTCTCCTGCCACCGGACTTCCTGCCATTTAAACAGGAATCCTCTGGGCCTTTCTGCAGCTGTGGCAGCCATCCTGACTGCAAGGGTGGGGATGGGGGGTGAGGAGCTGGCAGGAATCTGCTTTCCCAACGAGGCAGCGGGATGGCACCAGACCCTCCTGGCCACTGCCAGCCATGGCATCTGGAACTCAGGGGCTTTGAGACTCTTGGAACATCAGAAGCTGAGAACTGAGGAATCTCAGAGGCTTAAAGCCAGAGACCTTGTAGCTTTGAGTACTCGAAGGGCCCTTGCAGCTCACCTCACCCAATTCCATTACATAGGAAATTCCACTGCAGCCCCTTCTCCCACAGCCCTGCTGGCCTTGTGCAGAAAAGCTTCAAGCTGGCCTTCTGGGGTCCCAGGCAGAAATCTGTGAAATCTCCCTCCCTATACTGCACATGTATCCCCCCCCCCCACCAAACATGCACACACTGACATTCACAAACTTGCAGTCTCATTCATACACACACCTGCACCCCTACATAAGTCCTGAGCAGCGCCAGCCCTCCCAGCCCTCTCCACCTCTCTCCCTCCCTCGGCCTTGGCAGATCCCTGGTCTGCCTCTGCCCCAGTAGAATTTGCACCCATCCAGGGCTCTGCTTGTGTCTAAGTTGGAGTCCCCAGGGAAAACCCAGGGAGCGTGCCAGGAACCAGAGACACCAGGGGGCACCATGGAGGGCCTGTCAGTGGAGCCCTTGAGATTTCTGGGCTGGTACCTCAATGGGTGGCTGTTAAGGGACCCCCTGAGTGTGAGGGAGGCTCCAAACCCCACACAGTCCTTGCCTCACTGCCAGGTCAGCCCAAGTAAGCACCTCTACCCCTCAGGCCTCGCTTTCCCCATCTGCACAGGGGACTGGTATTGAGGTTTGCCTTTGTCCTCTTAGGAGGGAGGTTGACCAGTTGTCTGATTCCCCCAAGGTTATCAATCACATGAGTGCAAGCACTCTATACACTAACAGGAGGACCCCTCATGTGCACAACACTCCACAGTTTACAAAGCACCTCCAAGGCCATTGTCCACCTTGGGTCTCACAATAGTCCTGGAAGGAGGGTAGGTAGCTGAGAAAACTGAGATCAGAGAGGCAGCCAGGCCTCCCATTCAAAATTTAACCCACTGCCATGTTGGTCATGTGGGTTAAGTAATATGTGCGAGGTCACTGGTTGGTCAAAGGCTTTGCTGTAACCAGGGCTTGGGGATTTTCCTCCCAGAAAGACTCAGCCAGCTTTGGAGCTGGGCCAGGCCCTGTGCTGCATGCTGGGGATCTGGGGGTGAGTCAGCCATGGACTCTGCCCTCCAAGGAGCTCCTCCCAGGGACCAAGGAAGAGAAAAATGTGCTGGGGGAGCTGAAGAGGGGCTGCCCAGCTGTGCCCAGCTGGAGGGCTTGGTCAGGGAGGCCCCCGGAAGCTGCTACTCTTCTAGCTCCTGAGGGACAGTGAAAGGGGAAGGGGGTTTGTTCCAGTTTGCTAATGCTGCCATTATGCAAAATTCCAGAAATGTATAATACTTAATAATTAGCTGGAATTCTCCATATCAAAACTTCCTTCATCTACTATTTTTCTACACTTTGTATAGAATGGGCAGGATATATGCTTGATTCTTTGTCTTAATTTTCCAATTTCAAAATAATGAGTTGATGCACCACAATCCTCCAATAGTGACGGGTTATTAGTTTTTGTAAGTTTCATGATTGTGTGGATTTGAACATATTTGAAGTGTTTTAATCCATTGCAGTTATTATTCTTATTGGTAGTCAGATTGGCCCGACGTTGGCCAGTGGGAACCTCTTAGGTTGATTCTTGAATCCTTCAACAGGGCCCCTGGAGTCATTGATGGCTTCCTTAATTTCTGACACGACCAGATGTGGTGTGGAGGGGTTTTAATGTGGGTGCACATGCCACACCCTGCCTAGATGGCCTCCTTCCTCCAGCTCAGTTCCTTGGCTGACAGCAGTGGGCTGTGGGGTGAGAAGGCTGGCCTGGGGCTCACTCAGAACTGGGTGCAAATGGCTGTGAGGCAGGAGAGGGGAAATTGGGGTCCGCCAGGATCTGTAACTCTTGATCTCCAGACCCCGGGGCCTCATTAGCTGTTTCTTGAGCCACAGAGGGCTCAGAGCCAAGCCCTGAGTCTGGCTAATGATCTACCTGCTGTCCCAGGAGTCCCTCCCAGCACCCAGTGAGGGCTTCTCCTCCTCCCTGCCTCCCCCGTGCAGTCCAGAGCAGGCCTGCAGGGCTGGGGCTGGGTAGGGGCTGCCACACAGAGGCAGTGGCCCAGGCCGGAGTCCTCTCTACCGCCTTGGGCAGCTTCTTGCTCCTCTCTGGACCTCAGCTTCCCCATCTGTGCAGGGGGATGACAACCCCCACCTGCATTTACCACTTTCTTTCCTGGAAGCAGAGCAGAGGAGAGCAGTAGAGGTCAGGGCAGAGGCAGGCCTAGGAGTGTTCAACTGGAAAGAACACAGAGTTGACCGAACACGGGGGCAAGGAGGCGGGGAGAAAGGAACCAGCCAGTACTGAGCACTTACTGGGTTCCAGACACTGGGTTAGGCCCTGGGGCACTGAGTTTGAATGCTGCCTCCCTCACCTTGTCTTCTGCCGGCAATATCCCATAGCGTCACCTCCAAAGAGGGTTTGGGTACACCTGGTACCCGGCAGTCTCCATTAGTGGTGGTAGTGCCACTCACTGTAGTTAGCATTTTCATTTTCTTGGTCTCGAATATCTCACTAGGGAGCACTTCCCTTTGCCAACAAGCCTGTTGATGGTAAGAGGCATGTAAACAAAAGCGTCCCTAATGAGTATGGGTGTTGGAGCACTGCCTTTGGCCGAAGTCTACGTACACAGGCTGGTGTGGGACCTGGGGTTTATGGCCATGGATTCATCTCTGAGTCCTCATCCTGGGTGCCTGGGTTCCTGGGTGCCTGAGTGCCTGCCCCTCAGGCCTGGGGGTGGTTTATTCTAGAGGCTGCCCATCACCCACTAACCACCCCTCCGTGGCAGGGTACAGTCTACCCCTCCCTGCCCATCTCCTGCTATCCCAGTTGTCTCATTTGTTCTTCTCTACTTGGTGGGGGCTCCCTGGCAGGTCGCAGGATGCCCGCTCAGCAGCTGCTGGTGGCCTTCCAGGCTAGGGCCCACCACATCCTCCTCTCTGCATCCCTGTGTGCACTTCACCTGTGTACCTATTCTCCCACCAGACTGGGAGCCTCTCGAGGGCAGGAACCATATCTGATCTGTCTGGGTTCTCAGTGCCCAGCTCAGGGCCGGGCATGGAGCAGTCCATGATGATAAAGAACTTGTTCTTGGGAGGCAGGCAGCCCTGGGTTTGAATCCTGGTTTCCCATTTTCTAGACCCTGGAAAAGCTACTTCCCTTCTCTGACCCAGTAAAATAGGGATGAGTAATAGTGAGCCACTCATAGGGTTGTTGTGAGAATTAGATGAGATAATCCGTGGCAGTCACAGGCATATCTAGCATTTCCAACATGCTCCATAAAGAGTAGGTATTACTAGAGTCCCAATCAATTTCTATTAATTTATTCTTCTAGTCAACACACGTTTATTAAACCCCCTTTCTGGGCCAGGCCCTGGGCTAGGTGCTGGGTGTTCAGCAGTGACCAGTACTTCTATGTCCCTGTCCTCAGAGAGCTGACATTCCAGTAATAGTGACAGACATTGAGCACAGTGCCACACAGTTATTGAATTGCAGTTGGGGTGAGTATCTCCAAGCAGAAGTGCCAGGTGCATGCGAGCAGTGGACAGGGATCCTGGCCTATTCTGAAGAGTCAGGGAGGACTTTCTGGAGGAGAAAGATGGACAATAAAGGATGAGTGGGAGTGGCTGGGTGAAGAGAAGGATGGAGAACAGGTGCAGAGTTCCTGACCAGAGAAAGAGCCTGGGGGATCAGGGGAGCAGAGGGTGGGAGCTGGGGTGGGGGAAGGGAGAGAAATGAGGCTGCAGAGGTGGGGGATGGGAACCAGAGCACATTAAGGGTTAGGATCTTATTTTCCAGGGAAGTGACACAATCAGATTGCTTTTCAGAATGATCACTGCTGCTGTGTGGGGGGCAAGGGCAGATGTAGCTGCTGGAGACTGGTACAGTGTCCAGGGAGTGAGGTGATGGGGGCTGGAGCAGGGTGGTGCCAGTAGAGTGGTGAGGAGGAGAAGGATTTTTAGAAGAATGTAGGAGCTGAGATGGACCTGACTGAATGGCGAGAGGGGAAGGGAGGAGGCCCGTGTAGCTGCCAGCTTCTGGCTAGGGCTGAACTGGGTGGCTGTCAGTGGCCTCACCAGGTTGGAGATCGGTGATGGATGTGGATATATTTCTGAGGCAGGTGGGTGGAGGATGCAGAGGAAGGCATGAGGAAGGGAGGGGAAAGCTCATTGCCTCTTAGAATGATAGAGCTGGGAGGATCCTAGGGAAGCCTATGACCATTGTAGAATTGGGGAAACTGAGGCCCAGAGGTGAGGATTCCCTCCAGGTCCCACATTGGTTCATGGCAGAGATGGGACTTAAACCCATTACTCCTTTCTGTTTGGATTCCCTGGAGGCATGCACGCCCATTTCCTCTGGAAGCCATATGTGACCCTCAATGTATCTTCATCCTGTCCCCTCATGACCCCCTGTCCAGGTCATTCCAGACTGGAAGGAGCAGGAGTGGGACCCTGAGAAGCCCAACGCATATGCAGGCATCTTCCACTTCCACTTCTGGCGCTTTGGGGAGTGGGTGGATGTGGTCATCGATGACCGGCTGCCCACAGTCAACAACCAGCTCATCTACTGTCACTCCAACTCCCGCAACGAGTTCTGGTGTGCCCTGGTGGAGAAGGCCTATGCCAAGTAGGTGCCGGCGGCGGGCAGGCAGGTGGCCGGGTTGGACGGCACAGCTGATGGGTGCTGTGTGCACGTTCCTTTAGCCAGGGCCCCCGAGCACAGAGAGGAGAGGGCTGGTGCAGACAGCACGGCCATGTGAGCCTCTGCTAGGTGGGGTGGAGGCCCGGACTGAAGGTCCTCTGGGTGCATGGTGTCAAATCCCTACAACCAGCCCATGAGGGGACGAATAGCTACTCCCATTTATAGATGAGGAGACCGAGGCTTAGGCATGTGTGTGTCCAGGGGGCAGAGCCAGCCCTGCATTAGGATCTGCGGTTCTTTCCCAAAGAGCCCAGCTGCGCAGCCCCTCCCAGAAGATGCCTTTGTTAGGGTTTTGGTAACTCTGGGCTCTGGCGTCACGTGGAGTGTGGGCCAAATGACTGCCCCCCCCAATCTCTGGGCCCCCCCTCATCCATATACCCATCTGTCCACCTCTCCTGTTGTCCACCCATTTTTTGCTGACCTGTGTCTCTAGTGCCCAGCACAGAGCCTGGCACAGAATGGCACAAGCAAAAGTTTGCTGAGCTGGAGAGGCCTTCAGGGCAGTGTTGTCCCAGGGGCAGCCCTGCCAGCCAACTCTGTGGGAACCACACCCTGTTCCTCCTCCCAGATCCGTTTCTCAGCCTCCTTGGAAAACGTGTACATCTGTGCATGCGTGCATGTAGGAAGGAAAAAGGAGAAACTAAAAACTCTGACACCAAAAACAACCCGAGAAAACATGTCGGCAGGTTCCATTTTGAATCCCAGGAAAGCAAAGCCTGCCCCCTGGTGGTGCCTGAATCTTCCTGGTCCTCGGCGCAGACCCTCATCTACCAATTCCAGCAGAGCAGAATCCGGGGGACTTGCTTGTTTTCTGCATTCATTTCCTTTTTAAGTTGTAAAATGAATACATGTCTGTTATGGCAAATCTAGCAAATAGAGAAAAACATGAAGAAGATGATGAAAATCTCCTATACTCCTGCATAAATCTCCAGCCCCCTGTGTGCCTCCCCAGCCTCGGGCCATCTGAGTTAACCTGGCTCCACTAACTGCATCGTCCTGGTCTGCTCGAGGCCTCGCCCTGCTCCGACTCCGTCCCCTCCCTTGGCTCTCTGTGCCCATCTCCCATCCCTCCACGACTGGCAACTCTTTTATCATCTTTGATGTATCTTTCTGTTCCGAGCTGACCTTGCAAATACTATGTTGCTGTTTTGTGGGCATATATTTTTAATTTATGGAACTAATATTGGGTGATATATCCCATTCTGCTTCTCACTTTTGCATTTGGCATTATATGCCTTTAAGACCCCTTTTCCTACACATTTAAATAAGGACCCACTGCTGTGTCCCTAGTTCCTTGTATGTTACACATAATAGATGCTTAATAAATACTTTTAAAATTAATTAATATGTGCATTTTAGACATACTTGGAATCCTATTATTGCTTTTTAAAATATTACAGTCCAGCCCTAGCATTTTCCCAGCTGTAGAAATTCTTTGACAGTGCTTTTGTGTGGTTTGGTGGAACAGTGGTTGGTCTAGGAGGGGGGACCTGGGTTCTAGTGTTGGCTCTGCTGGGGCCAGCTGTGTGACCTTGAGCAGTTTGCTTGACCTCTCTGAGTTTCAAAAGTTTCTGCTATAAGGGTGAAGGATTTAGACTGGCTCAGGGAACACAACCTGGGTCTTCTTTCTCTGTCTCCCCAGGCTGGCAGGCTGTTACCAGGCTCTGGATGGAGGCAACACGGCCGATGCACTAGTGGACTTCACCGGGGGTGTTTCCGAGCCCATCGACCTGATCGAGGGTGACTTCACCAATGATGAGGCCAAGAGGAACCAGCTCTTTGAGCGCGTGCTGAAGGTGCACAGCCGGGGAGGTCTCATCAGCGCCTCCATCAAGGTGAGAACACCGAGTCAGGCCCCAGAGTTGGCCTCCCCCCTTCACTGGCCCTGAGTGGGGCAGGAGATGGCTGTGGTGTCCCAGGCTGAGCCAGTGCCCAGATTGGCTCTAAATCCAGAGCCTCAGCTTCATGGGGGAAGGAAGCAGTTGGAGGGTGCAACCCCCTCCCCAGTGCTATGCGGCACAAGCCATGGCCCCTCTGCCCTAACTGCCCTAATTCCCTATGCTATGAAATACCTTTCCAACAGTGTTTGGCCAATATCCCCCTTTTCTTGTATTGGGGCAATGGATGTCTGTTTATCTGAGGGTCCCTCAGTCAAGGTTTGCAGCATCGGAAGTCAAGGGGCAACCAGAAGAGGGGAGGGAGCCTCTATTGCCTGCTGGCGTGGGGCTGGGATCTTCGTGAGGGTCTTCTTATTCCATTAATTGCCCAGGTTTGAGATGAGAAAGGTGGGGCTAAGTGAAGGCAGAATTTTGAACCCAGGCCTGGCTGACCCAGTGGTGTGCTGTTAAACTGGCTCTCCAGGAAATAAAAAAAACCAACTCTGATTTGTAGCATTTGCTGATTTCTGTGGTGTGGATACTTCTACTATGCTTGATTTCAAGCTACTAACCTTTTAAAATGCAGCTCACAGAATTTCTGAATATTTAACAGTCGGCTGAGCCAGTGCAGGTCAGCTCCAGCACACCCTGGGCTGACCCCCCTGCAGGTACCTTCCTTTACCCCACACCGCTGCCCCCATGGGGGTTAGTAATGGGCCTTGAGCACCTAATCACAGAGGAACAAGGTCTCCCCTTTGTGTGGGGCTGCAGTTCCAGTCCCATCCTGTAGGGGGTGGAGGCGCCCGAGTCCCACCGGTTCTGGGTTCCAGTCCAGCCCTGCCTCTCTGAGCCCCTGTGTCCTCCCGCAGGCAGTGACGGCAGCCGACATGGAGGCCCGCCTGGCATGTGGCCTGGTGAAGGGCCACGCATATGCTGTCACCGACGTGCGCAAGGTGCGCCTGGGCCACGGCCTGCTGGCCTTCTTCAAGTCAGAGAAGCTGGACATGATCCGCCTGCGCAACCCCTGGGGCGAGCGGGAGTGGAACGGGCCCTGGAGCGACACGTGAGGCTGGGGCGCAGGTGGGGGTTGCCCAGGCTGGGTGCCCCAGTGAGGGCTTGGGCAGGGTCAGGGGTGGGCTTCCCGGAGGAGGTGGTACTGTGGCTGAGCCTTGGAGGATTTGGAGGGGAGAATGATAGTAGGGAGAGAGGAAAGGGGAAACTTACTTTGGAGTTGGCATATGGGGTAGTGGATTTATGGGGAGCAAGGCCTGGAGGTGGGGATGAGCTTGATTGCTGTAGGGGATGTGGAGATCATCTGGTTAGAGAGTCGGGGAGGAAGGCAAGAGAGAGGCCCCGTCAGGTGAGTGAATGGCAATGACTTCTCTGTGTTTTGTCATGGCCTGAGGCGAGGCTGGGAGCGGGGCAGAGCCCAGGCCCCCAGTGAAGGAGCCCCCTCCATTGGGGGTCATGCCCTCCACATCCCTGCCCTGCAGCTTTGCTCCCAGACCTCTAGCCCCCTGGCATGGTGGTGACCCATGTTACCTGGGGGAGTGGGTAGACGTGGCTTCTCCGAGAGGCACTGGGCATGGCCCTGGTGCCCCTAACCACACCCACAGGTGGGGGCCTGGTGCTGAGCTGCCCCTCGTGCCTCCTCACGTTTGCCAGTGTGGCCCTGGTGGGGTCCCTCCTCTTATGTCCCCCTCCCCTGGCCCTTGCATACCAGCTCAGAGGAATGGAAGAAAGTGAGCAAGAGTGAGCGGGAGAAGATGGGCGTGACTGTGCAGGACGACGGCGAGTTCTGGTGAGTGCTGGTGTGGGTGTCCAGGGCCAAGAGAGGGGCCTCCTGTGGGCCTGGGCAGTGAAGCAAGATGGCCTACCTGTAAGGGAGCACAAGATGGGGAGTCAGGAGCCAGAGCTCTAGCAAATGCCCCATCACCAACTTGCTGGGTGGCCTTTGGCAAGTCATGTCATCTCTCTGAGCCTCGTTTTCCTCCTCTGTAAAGTGAGTTGGGCAATAATGGGCCCTTTCGCCTCTGTAGTTCTCTCTGCCCACCTGAGGGGGCCTGTGGGTGGGACGTTGACTGGAGGGCAGCAGGCACCCTGGGGCATAATGCCAGGCACAATGCTGGTGGGTGAGGGAGGACGAAGGGGAGGATGAAGGCGGGGAGGAGGAGGCCTCACAGAGGAGCTGCTTCCCAAGTCTGGACTTGGGGTACAGAGTAGCCCTGGGTGGACAAGGAGAGAGACCCAGCACAGAGGCGAGAGGGGGAAGCTTAGGAGGTGAGTGGTTGGGGGGGGTCGGTAGCAGTCTAGCTTGAAGAGCCATATAATCATTCCTGCATTCATTCATTCCCTCATTCATTCAACCCACATTGAGCCCCTGTCGTGGCCTAGGCTTTGTCATTCTTCTGCAGAATACTTGATTCGGAGACTTGCCCACTTTCTGGAAGGGCTGGGGACACCCAGTGGATTGTGGATTCCATGAGGCCCTGGGCAGACCCGGGGACACACTGCAGTGATCCTGCACCCCTGTGAGGACCCCTCCCAGAAGCCAGAGGGTCACCCAGACCCTCTGGCTGTGGCAGTGGGCTCCTGGGAGTGAGATTGGCTTTGCCCAGTCTGGCTCAGGGGTCAGTTGAATGAAAGAAAACATAGCAATAGAAAACCCCTGTCTGTGGAAGGACTGCTTCCTAAGGCCTTTCTCCTTTGTGTTGGCAATTGCTCGACTCCCCTGCACTGGCTCCTGGAGTTGTGCACAGCACACAGTGACCTCAGTCACACCCAGCCCCTACAGCACGCTTATGAGGTGCCCCCACCCACCCACCAGTTTCTTCAGGCCTCGCAGCCCCATGGAAAAGCATGGATTATAAATGGGAGAGCTCTGCACATTAGTTATTAATACCGCTAATAATCATAACAGCCAGGCTTTACCAAGCTCTTTCTGTGTTGGAAGATGTAACACATACTTTTATTGCATCACTTAATTCCTGCCCCATTCTGTGAGGTAGGCAAGTACTGTTAGATTCAGCCCCATTTTACAAATGAGGAAAATGAGGCCAAAAGGGAGGCTAAGGGTCTGTGCAATGCTGTGGCCATGCCAGCTCCTCTGTGTGGGCCAGTGTTCAGAGCATGTAGAGCACAAAGCAGGTGGTGAGGGAAAGGGGTGCTGCCTGCTCAGACCCCTCCCCTGTGCAGGATGACCTTCGAGGACGTGTGCCGATACTTCACGGACATCATCAAGTGCCGCCTGATGAACACGTCCTACCTGAGCATCCATAAGACGTGGGAGGAGGCCCGGCTGCATGGCGCCTGGATGTGGCACGAGGACCCGCAGCTGAACCGCAGCGGGGGCTGTGTCAACCACAAGGACACCTTCTTCCAGAACCCACAGGTGGGTGTTCCTGGGGTCCCCACTCCTGCACCCTGTAGCAGCTGCGGGGGCCCTCTCCACTGTCCTGCCACAGACTCCTAGGTGACCTTGGGCACGTCCCTGCCCTCCTTGGGCCTCAGTGCACCCGCCTGTACAGTGGGGGTTGGACGGGCTTGTGAGTCCCCTCTTTGGTCCTGTAGCTCCCAATCCCCCTGACCTGCAGATGGTAAAAATGAGGAAGGTGAGGCTCCGAGGGCCTAAGGAATGTCTTGTCCAGAGGCACAGGGACATTTAGAGGCCAAGCCTAGGACTCACTGCCTCCCTTCCAGAGCAGCACACTATTGCCTCTTCCTGGGGAATTTGGCCAGGCCCTGACCCTTGGCAACTGCTCCAACCTTGTCTGAGTGTCCCAGGGCTGGTGCAACAAAGTACCACAAACTGGATGCCTTAAAACAGCAGAAATCTATTCTCACAGCTCTGGAGGCTAGAAGTCTGAATCAAGATATCCAGCAGGGCCACACATCCTCTGTAGTCCGTGGGGTTCTGGCAGTGGCTGGCCAGGAATCCATGGCATAATTCAGCCTCTGTCTCAGTTGGTGTCCGAATTTCCTCTCCTTAGAAGGACCAGTCATATCAGTTAGGACCCACCCTCACCCAGTGTGGCCTCTTCTTTAATAACGTCTTCAAAGATCCTATTTCCAAATAGGACCACATTCATCAGACCAGAGGTTAGGATGGGAACATATCTTTGGGGGCCACACAATTCATTCCGTAGTAGTCCTCATCCCAAATAGGGCAGCTGCTTGGTGTGCCTTTATTGAGCGCCATCTGTGTGCTGGGCTCTGAGCTAAGCATCCACTAGCTCATTGCATCCTCAGAACTCTCATGCAGTGTAGGAATTGTCAGGCCCAGGTGAGGGGACCAAGGCTCAGAGAGATGATGTGACTTGCCTAGGTCACACAGCCTGGATGTAGCTGAGCTAGGGCCCAGTCCAGGAGAGGCTTCTGGGAACCAGAGAGCCCCTCCTCAGCATGGTCTCACTGCAGTGTCTCTCTTTCTGGCCATGCCCACAGTACATCTTTGATGTCAAGAAGCCGGAAGATGAGGTGCTGATCTGCATCCAGCAGCGGCCAAAGCGGTCCTCCCGTCGGGAGGGCAAGGGCGAGAACCTGGCTATTGGCTTTGACATCTACAAGGTGAGCCCAGCTGGGATCCCGCCTCTGGGTGAGGAGACTGAGGCAGCCAAAGTTGGGGTTGCCAGGGCCTGGGGGAGAATCCTCTAGAGCATCCTGGTCACCAACTTCTCCCCAGCTGCCCCTGCTACACAGAGCTGACACCATGGGGATGCTGTGGCATATGGGACCTGTGTGCAGTGTCAGCTGAGGGCCCTGCCTACCTGGGACTGGCTTCTTCAGCAGCTCTCAGCCTGATTTCTTTCTGAACCAAGCTCTGCCAGCCTGAGCTGCCTGGGGATATGGAAAGGGGGGATTGCTGTGGCTAAGGCCGGAGGCCCTGGATGTCAGGGCTCCAGGCTCCTCCCAGCTCCTGCAGCCCTGGAAACCCCACTGCAGGCCCTGCTGGGCACAAGGCGGGGAGGCATGTCTGGACAGAGGCAGCAGGCTCTCCGCTGGCCTGGGACGGAAGCCTCTGTGTGTTATGACATCTGGTGGGTGCTGATGGCCTGGCATGGGGGCACCGTGTGCCTGTCAGACACCGAGAGCATGGTGAAATCACAGGGGTGTGCAGACGCTCAGTCCACATCCAGTCCCTGGCACCTGATGCGCTTTGTCACGTCATGAGGTCGTTCACATTGTTGTGTGGATACATCCATTGTGTTCACGTGCGGTGACACTGTCATGGCCTTGACATCCCGTGACCTACACTGCTGTGACTGTAGCATATGGCAGCACTCATTTGGGGTATCGTTTAGCGTGACAAGACAGCTGGTGATGTCATTTCATGGGTACATGCTGTGCCTCGGGCAGATCGTGACACTTGGTTCTCTTGTGACACTTGGGGTCCCCATGGACATTGGTCACCAGAAGGATTCCTATAGCTCCTTTATTTTTAAACATCCATATTGAGATATAACTCACATACCGTACAATTCACCCTATTCTGGACATTTCCGATAAATGGATGCCACGCCCTTTGCATGGTGGCGAGGGGTGGGGGGTGGGGTGGCTGGGGTGGGGGCCCTGCATGCCCAGCCCCCGCCTCACCCTACAGGTGGAGGAGAACCGCCAGTATCGCATGCACAGCCTGCAGCACAAGGCCGCCAGCTCCATCTACATCAACTCACGCAGCGTCTTCCTGCGGACGGACCAGCCCGAGGGCCGCTACGTCATCATCCCCACCACCTTCGAGCCCGGCCATAGGGGCGAGTTCCTGCTTCGCGTCTTCACTGATGTGCCCTCCAACTGCCGGTGCGGGCTGGGGCTGGGGCCGACTTGGGGTCGGGGTTGGTGGGGGGCACAGTGCACTCAGCAGCCCCAGGATCTGCAGCCCAGGATGTTCAGTGTCTGCCTGAGGCATGGAGCCCCCAGCCTCCCTGGGCTGCCACCAGTGCCCACCCCGCTCCTCTTCCTTCCCCTTCCCCCTATAGCATCCCTTGGCCAGGACTAGAACATGTGGCACTGCACTTCGCAGTTTACCAAGAAGCTTTCGCTCTATCTCGTTTCATCTTTCCCACTCTCCTGAGTGGGAGGCCTGACTATATTTTATGGATGAGAATTTGGGATCAAGGTTAGGGGGTTTTTCCAAGGTCATGGGGCTAGTGATGAAGTCAGGCTGGGCCTCCCAGCCTGTCTGATTCCAGGTTGGGATCTCTTCCTTCTAATCCCCTGTCCCATGGGCAGCTGGCTGTGGGGTCCAACAGACTGCTTCACTGTGGATTTTGCTGAAACTATTCCCGTCCCTGCTGGTGTGCAGACCCTGTGGGTGCCGCACTGCCTCCCCACCTTGGCAGGCAGCCCAGATGTGGAGCCCCCAAAGGACAGGGTGGGTGCTGTACTCAGCCCAGACCTGGGAGGCAGCTTGTGTGGTGGATTCAGATGGGCCTGGGTCCTGCCGGCCCGGCTCCACCACTTGCCAGCCACAGGAGCAAGTCCCTAAACCTGGGTGAGGCTGGTGCTTCCTAATCTGTAAAATGACCATAACAGTTACCTATCTCCCAGGCTTTGTGAGGGTTAGAAATAGTACCTGTAAGTGCCCAGCAGAGGGCTTGGCACATAGTGTGTGCTCAGTATATTGCTTTTCTGGGAGAACGGGGCATGCATGAGTAGCTGTAGAGTAGCAGGAAGCCCGTGGGATTGGATGTTTGAGGACTGCCCATGGCAATTTGCCCAGGTCAAGAGAATCTAGGTTAACAGTGCTCCTCTCCCCGGCTCCACTCCTTGAACCCCCTCCTCACCCTCCTTTCTCATCACTCCCCCCACCCTGCCCTGTACCAGGGAGCTGCACCTGGATGAGCCCCCCCACTCCTGCTGGAGCTCCCTGTGTGGCTACCCCCAGCTGGTGACCCAGGTGCACGTCCTGGGGGCTGCTGGCCTCAAGGACTCCCCAACCGGTGAGCTCACCCTGGTCCAACCCCTGCAAAGCCCCTGACTCTCCGCCCCAGGCAGGTAGCCCCACGCCATCTCCTCCAGTCACAAGACACTCAGGCCTCCTGAGCTCTCCTGCTGTAGCTCACTGACTCAGCAAATCTTTCCCAATATCCACCCTAGGCCCAGCCCTTGGATGAAGCTGGGCACCTAGTGAAGAACAGGCTGTGCCCTGCTCTCGATGGGGAAGTCAGATACAGGAGAGACCAGTGGGAGGGAGAGTTCAGGGAAGGCTTCCTCGAGGAGTCAGCCTCTTCCAGGCTGAGGAGGTATTAGCCTGGTGAAGTGGGGAAGGTGGGAAGGGTGCCCTGGGCAGAGGGAACAGCATGGGTAAAGGCCTGGAGGCCAGAGGTAACCAGGGTGCCCCCTCCTACGGGTCTGCCTGTCTCTGGAAGTTAGGGGACCCTGACATAGATCAGGCTCTGGTCTCCCTGTCTCCTGAACACCAAACATCCGTCCACTCTGGGCCCTGCGCCAGCCCCTGCCCTCACCCCATCTCCCTCTCCAGGGGCTAACTCTTATGTGATCATCAAGTGTGAGGGGGACAAGGTCCGCTCGGCCATACAGAAAGGCACCTCAACTCCTGAGTACGATGTGAAAGGCATCTTTTACCGCAAGAAGCTGGGCCAGCCCGTCACTGTCCAGGTGAGCCCCCCTGTCTGAGGCCCCTCCTGCGCCCCAGCCTCAGGCTCCCCTACTTGGAGGGGCAGGGCCCAGAGTGGAAGAGCCTTTGACGGGACCCAGGATCCCCAGGTTCTGGTTCTCACTCTTCCCCTGACTCACAGTGTGGCCTGGGGATCCTCTTGATTGCCCCTTTTGGAACCCCAGAGTCCCCATCTAGGTGCCTTAAAACAACAGAAATCTCTCGTCTCACAGTTCTGGAGGTGAGAAGTCCTAAATCAAAGTGTCTATAGGGCTGCGCCTCCTCTGAAACCTGTAGGGGAGAGTCCTTCCTTCCCTCCCAGCTTCTGGTGGAGTGCAGGCAGCTGGCATTCCTTGGTCTATGGCAGCATCCTGTCTCTCTCTGCCTTGGGGACCACATGGCCTCTCCCAGTGTCCCTATCGGTCGCCTCCCCTCTTCTCATAAGGCGCCAGTCATATTTAACTAGGGCCCACACTAATCCCATTTGGCTGCATCATAACTCATAATTCACAGACCCTGTTTGCAAACACTGTCACGTGCACAACACATGAACATATCTTTGAGGAACACGTTCAACCCATAGCACCGTCTGTGGGTGAGCGAGTGGGATTAGCCAACTCTGGAGTGGGTCAGACCCAGTGGGACCAGTCTCCTGGCCAGGGTCAGTGGTCTCTCCGCTGACCTCGCCCAATGGCAGTGGTGGTTGTTCCTCAAATTCCCCTGTAGTTGGGCCCATCTGGAAAAGTTGCACCTGAGCTGGTGAGTGCTGTGGCTATTCCCTAAGAGCCTCAGGCAGGGGATTCAAAGGCCAGGATCCTTGGGCTCGGGGCTTTCATCCCCTCTCGGGCCAAGGCACTTGGTGGACGATGATTCTGAGCTCATTAGCAGGAAGCCGTCTATCCCCTGGACCAGGCCAGTATCTCTCTGGTGGAGAAACTATAAGTAAAACAAACACCTGGATATTCTGGGGAAACACTGTATATTTCCCAAGTTTTCTTAGCACTGGGTCCCACTGGATCAAATCACAGACCCAGAGATGTTTGAGCTGGAAGGACCCTTAGGAGAAGAGTGGATCCAACCCTCATTAAAGATGGGGAACTAGGGCAAGGAGTGTATCACTAGTCCAAGATCACCCAAGGTTAGTAGCAGATCGATGATAACAGATCCATTAGCCTTATACATGGAAGGGAGCTTTGAGGTCATCTTCCCACTTGATAGATGGGGAGACTGAGGCTCCAGAAGGGGCATGGCCTTGCTCAGGGTTCACGGTGAAGCAGAGGCAATCCAGGGCAACTTTTCCTCAGCCACTCAATGTCCTGTCAATCCCCATCTCCCTCATCCTCCATGCATATACTCCTGGTCCCTGCCCCCTGGATTTGGAGATGGCCCATCACTGTCCTCTCTTTCCTCCCAGATCTGGAACCACCGTGTCCTGAAAGACGAGTTCCTGGGCCAGGTGCACCTGAAGGCTGACCCGGACAACCTCCAGGCCCTGCACACCCTCCACCTCCGAGACCGGAGCAGCCGGCAGCCCAGCGACCTCCCTGGCACGGTTGCTGTGTGCGTCCTCAGCAGCGCCTCCCTCACGGCTGTGTAACACCTGCCTGCCTACCTAATGGTGGGCCCAGCCGTTCTCACCACCACCTGCATGTCCCCGAAAGCCAGGGGCTAGCCCGGGAGCCGGGACCCTGGGTGTTCTCAGCTTTCCCACTGACTCGCTGGGAGGTCTCTGCTCCTCTCTGGGCCTCAGTGTCCCAAGAACCCCAAGCGTTCTCTTCTCATGGAGGAGTCTTCTTGCCTGAGGTTTATAATAGCCCGTCACCATTGCTAAGGGACTCTAACCGTTGAAGACGTTTTTCCCAGGCCCTTCTGTGTGCCGACGGAGTGCCAAGATGTCACTTGTTTACACACAAGCTGCCATGTCCCCAAGCCCCCATCCCAGCCACCGTGAAAGGACTCTTGGCCCCTGTTGGGTTCCTGCTCAGGCTGAAATTCAGGAAACATGCAGGTGGCATTCGTTCATTCTGTGGACATGCCCGTTCATCTGTCCATTTAGTCATTCAACAGAGATTTGCCAAAAGAATCAGTGATGACCCACGTGGAGCTGGGTCCTGCCCCCAGCAGCTGGGAGACCCTGCCTCTGCCTGGGGCCTGTGCCTCTACTCTCAGGCCCTCTGCAAGGCAGATGCACAGAGGGGCTGCAGCTGCCTTCTCGTGCCAGGACCTGATTTCCTTCCCAGCCTCTGGTTTAAGGCTCTGGAGAAGGGGTGGCACTGGTCACCAGGAAGGGTGACTCCTGTCTTCACTCCTGATGTCCGAGGGGATGTGCTGGTTTAATGGGCTGGGGGCCAGCCAGGTGGAGGGGCATGGGGAGCTGGGGTGGGGGGCACGTGCTCCTGCTCCCAGGGACCCTCTGCTGCTTGACAGGCTTTTCCTGGGAGAATAGGCTCTGAGAGGGATGGGGGTGTTCTCAGGCCTGCTGGGTTAGGTCACCCATTGGGGTTGGCAGGAGATAGGCAAATCCATCATTAAACCAGAGGCCCCTCTGCCAACATTCCCCCCAAAACACAGCCAAGGAGGATGCAGCCCCCTTCTTGCTGCCTGGACCAAAATGTTCCTTCAGTTCTCAAAGTTTTATATTCTTTTTGTTTTAAAATCTCAATTTTAACAAGGGTGTTTTCCAAAACCATGAAAGCCTGAATCCCTTTTTTCTTCTTAGACTCCGATTTGTCGGGTCTTCTGTGTATATTTTATTCCACTTAGGGAGGGACATGGTGGAAATCTGGAGGCAGCTGAAGAAGAGGGTGTCTTGTATTTGGGGGTTTTGCAAGCTGGCACTGACTGTGTGTTCTTAGAGAACTTTGTGTTGATTTCTGGAGCCCTGACTTGCTTAGGGTCTCTTCTGTGTCCTTGGGCTTCCAGATGATCAAAGGAAAAAGTGCAGTTGGTTCAAGAATGCAAGATCCTGTGGCTTTGCCTGGGAATTCCTTTTGGGAATCTTGAGTTTTTGACTCTGCGTCTCACTGTTTTGGTCCAGTGTGCTGGCTGGAAGTGCTGGAGTCTTGGCCTTTGCCTCCTCACTCCAGGGCCAGCTCTGCTCCTCTGTCCTGCCCTGGGCCACATGAGAGACCAGGAGCTGAAAGACGGAGAAGAGGATTCCGTCTTCCAACCTGGGACTCCCACTCAAGAACTGGGCCCCAGAGCTGGGACTCTGTGTGTGACCAGGAGAAAGTCACTAAAACCTCCTGTGCCTCAATTTACCCCTTCTGCAAAGTGGGGCCAATGATTCTTGTCTGTCAAGCACTCTTACTAACAAGTACTGAATAAGGGCAAAACAATACCCCTTTCTCTATGTATCTCTGTACATGTACCACTATATACACATTCATGTAATCACCACTTCTCAGTGTCTGTTTCAAATTAAGAATTCTGAGTGAAGAATGGAGAGGTGAGGACCAGGTAAGCCAGGTTGGGGCCTCTGGGGCTGATGTCTGAGATCTTGGCTCAGCCATGTCCTCCTGGGCTACAGGGACAAATGAGGATCAACTGGCACCCTGTGTGGGCTCTGGCTTGGTGGCTGGGTGCCGCCCTCAACGCAGAGCCAGTTTGGTAGCTCTGCCCTTGCTTCCTGCCCCTCTGGATGGGCCAGGCTGGTTCCTGGCTGCCAAGGAGATCCCTGGTCCCCAGGAGGCCCCGGGGACTGGGCAGGTGATGATGGAGTTTTAGCTGGGACCGGAGAGTGGGTTGCGAGAGCTGCAGCTCTGTTAGCCTGATGCACCCTTTGGCTCACGGGGCCCTGGTGTCTCCATTTCAAGAGGGGGTGGTGCCTCCAGCCCACTTCACTCCCACTGGGCTTCACTGAAGGGTGGGGCAGGAGCTTTGTTCTATTCTTGGAATAAATGTTACTGCAATCCTAGAAATACCCTCCTGTGCCATCTGTTCTTATTTGGGGAAGGGACGATGGAGAGAAAATTTCCCAGGCCTGGGTGACTGTTCTCTGGCCAGAGAGGACTTGAGAGTCACTGTGGACCTTCTGTCCTCTAGGTGCATCAGGGACCTGAGATCATTGAAATCCATCCACCCTTCCTTCCTTCCTTCCTTCCTTCCTTCCTTCCTTCCTTCCTTCCTTCCTTCCTTCATTCCCTCCCTCCATGGGGCTGACATTGTCCTGAGCTCAGATCCAGGCATGGGAGATACAGGGACCCAGACACAGTCCCACTCAGGAGCTGTCTACAGAGCAGTGGGGAGGCAGACATGAATGCTCTCATCATGACAAACATTGTGCAATCACCAGTATAACGGTGAGGTGTGCAGGGGTCTCTTGGCCTTCCAGGCAAGGGAGGTCCCAAGCCCTGAGCGGATGGAAGAAATGGAGGCATCCATGTTGGGACTGCAGAAAGAGAAGGGCTTATGGTGAGGGGTGGGGGGTGGGCACCAGTAGATGTGAGGAGACCAGAGCAGGCTATGGAGGGAGCCCAGGCACATGCTGGCAGCTTGAGCTAGGAAGCCGGGGTGGCAGTGAGAAATGGGACAGGTTTCAGAAGTAAAGCATATAGGACTCCATGCTAGATTGGACTGATGGGGAAGGGAGGCTGAGGGCAAAATAAATGAGCCATGATGCGCTCAGTGGGATGCCGTATGCAGTGGGTGTGAGGAGATGGCAGCTGTTACCATGGCGTTTGGAGACCACCCCCACCCCCCCAATTTCCTACCACTCCACCTCCATCCCTGGGCTTGTGCTCAGACCTGTATCCTGTCCTTGGCCCTGCAGCTTCCTGGCCATGGCCTTGAGCACACCCATGTCCCCACCGGGGTCTCATTTTTCCCATCTGTGCAAGGCCAACCCCACTTGCCCTGCCCAGCCATGGAAGCTTGAGAAATGAGGTGCTGACAGAGGGGTAGATACTAAGTAGGACTGGCAGATGGAAGCCCAGGGGTGAGGAGCCCATTCCAGAGCAACTCCTGTCAGGACCCTCAGGCCTAGGTGCACTCCAGCAGCCAGGGTTTTCGGGGGTCAGGGTTGTCTGGTCATTGAGAGGCCAGGCTCCAACAGAGGCTGAGCCTAAGCCGCCATCCTCAGCTCTGCTGCCTGGGGCACCCCGCTCTCTAAGGAATGGGAGCCTCCTGGTCTAGAGCTGCCACTGTCCCCTGGGAACTCGAGCATGCAGCTTCTGGGCTGCATGGTAAGGTGGAAACTCGTGGCGCCCCCTCTCACCCTGCCTGAGAATATTATCCCTGCATTTTTTTTAATATTCATTTTATTGAGATATATTCACATGCCACGCAGTCATACAAAACAAATCATACATTCAGTTGTTCACGGTACCATTACATAGTTGTACATTCATCACCTAAATCAATCCCTGACACCTTCATTAGCACACACACAAAAATAACAAGAATAATAATTAAAGTGAAAAAGGACATTTAAAGTAAAAAAGAACACTGGGTGCCTTTGTCTGTTTGTTTGTTTCCTTCCCCTATTTTTCTACTCGTCCATCCATAAACTAGACAAAGGGGAGTGTGGTCCTTATGGCTTTCCCAATCCCATTGTCACCCCTCATAAGCTACATTTTTATACAATTGTCTTCAAGATTCATGGGTTCTGGGTTGTAGTTTGATAGTT
>PVKY010000406.1:33459-50982 GCA_004027775.1 Bradypus variegatus | reverse complement strand
GTCCTGGGAGGGGAGAGCAGGTGGGGGGTGAGGTCCTGGGTGGGGAGACCAGGTATGGGGGGTGAGGTCCTGGGTGGGGGTGAGCAGGGCGGGGAGCTGGGTCCCTGCTCCAGCTGTGACCCCTCTTGATGTCTCAGTTGCCTGAGGAGGGTGGTGAGTCTGGGCTCAGGCGAGGGTGGGGCCAGGGGTCCTCAGTGTCGGGAGAAGGTGTCTGAGGCCGACCCAGAGGACGGGGTCTCCAAGGGAGAAGAGAAAAGGGTCGGTGCGGATGGAGCCCCAGGAGGAGGTGCTACAGGCTGCCTCTGCCCACTAAATAGATGCTCACTAAATGTTTGCCGATTTATTTCACAAAACCTTCCAGGGAAGGCTATGTGTTCCGGACACGCCCTCTCCTCTCACTGGCCTCACCTGTGAAACGAAGGGGGAACCAGAAGGTTTGGGGCTGGAATAGAACCAAAGCCATGGGGTCGTTGTGACTCTGGAGTTGACTCGCAGCTTCTCATGCAGACCCGGCCGGAAGCGGGAGGGAGCCGGCCTGCAGCCACGGGTCAGGGTGCTGGGAGTGGGCGTGGGCTGGGGGGACACCGCCTCGCCACCCCCACTCCTCACATCTGGAGTGAAGATAATAACCCACCTCCCAGGGCGGGCGTGGAGGTTGCGTGTAGCGGTGCCCAGAGAGCCACGGCTCAGAGTCCAGCACTTGGCTAGAGCTGGTGGCCCTGGTGGTGGCAGAGGAGGAGAAGGAGGACAGTTGGCGGATATGCAGGATGTTTGGTGGAGATGGTAACGGATGATGGTGCTGGTGGAGACGGGTGGTGGTGGTGGAGGTTGCTTGGCAGATCATATCATGGTGGAGATAAATAATAGATAATGGATGATGGTGGTGGATGACAGTTGACGGTTGGTAATGATGGAGATAGATAATGGTAACGGATGGTGGTGGTGATGGTGGTGGTAATGGTGATAGTGATGGATGGTGGTTGATAATGATGGAGGTAGTAATAGGTAATGGATGGTGGTGGTGGATGACGGTTGATGGTTGGTAATGATGGAGATGGATAATGGGTAATGGGTGATGGTGGTGATTGATAGTGGTTGATGGAGATGGATAATGGGTAACGGATGATGGTGGTGGATGACAGTTGATGGTTGATAATGGTGGAGATGGATAATGGGTAACGGATGGTGGTGGATGATGGTTGACGGTTGATAATGATGGAGATGGATAATGGGTAATGGGTGATGGTGGTGATTGATAGTGGTTGATGGAGATGGATAATGGGTAATGGATGGTGGTGGTGATGGTGGTGGTAATGGTGATAGTGATGGATGGTGGTTGATAATGATGGAGGTAGTAATAGGTAATGGATGGTGGTGGTGGATGACGGTTGATGGTTGGTAATGATGGAGATGGATAATGGGTAATGGATGGTGGTGGTGATGGTGGTGGTAATGGTGATAGTGATGGATGGTGGTTGATAATGATGGAGATGAATAATGGGTAACAGATGATGGTGGTGGATGACGGTTGATGGTTGATAATGGTGGAGATGGATAATGGGTAACGGATGGTGGTGGATGACGGTTGACGGTTGATAATGGTGGAGATGGATAATGGGTAATGGATGGTGGTGGTGGATGACGGTTGACGGTTGATAATGGTGGAGATGGATAATGGGTAATGGATGGTGGTGGTGGATGACGGTTGATGGTTGGTAATGATGGAGATAGATAATGGTAACGGATGGTGGTGGATGACAGTTGACGGTTGGTAATGATGGAGATAGATAATGGTAACGGATGGTGGTGGATGACGGTTGACGGTTGATGGTGGTGGATGATGGTTGACGGTTGATAATGGTGGAGATGGATAATGGGTAATGGGTGATGGTGGTGATGGATAGTGGTTGATGATGGAGATGGATAATGGGTAATGGATGGTGGTGGTAGATGCTAATGGTGGTAGTGAGGTGTTTCCTAAAAGGCGTCTTCTTTTCCTCTTCTCGCAGTCTTCCCAACAGCAAAGACGAGACGTGCCTCTGTTGCCTCCCCTTTCCCAGGGTGCTGTGAGGGTGCTGAGGACCTCAGTGACCCCCCATTTCTGTTTCAGGACATCGACTGGGTACAGACGGAGAAGCACGTGTTTGAGCAGGCGTCCAGCAGCCCCTTCCTGGTGGGCTTGCACTCCTGCTTCCAGACGACGAGCCGGTAAGGAAAGGAGGGCCGTCCGGGGCTCTGCTGATTTCTGGCATGAACGTCCAGCTGTCATTGCGGGGAACTCCCATTGCAGTTATGGGTTTGGGGATCATCCAACTAGCTTTGCTGTTCTCACTGATAGGTGTGACGTTAAATACATTTTGTACATCTGAGCTTAAATCATAGAACACCGCTTCTGGCTTTCCTGCTGAGCACGGACATCGGGTCAGGTGCTAGGCGTGCCGTGGAGAGCACAGGGGTGAGGTTTCGATGCGTGTGGGGCTTGCTGGTCAGCAGAATAAATGAATAAGTACTAATCGTCTCATTCATAAGCTCGGTGTGTATTAGAATTCTGCAGCACTAAGCAAGTTTGAAAACCACTGGTTTAGGATATTCTACATACACTCTGAAGAATTGTATTTGGTTAGTTGAGTTGAACTCACCCAATATGTTTCTTTAAAAAATTACTGAGTGAGATATGGGGGGTTCTGGGGTCCTCAATAGCACCCCCAGGCTCAGCGGCTTGCTGGCAAGATGGCACAGAGTCGTCCTCAGGCCCAAGATCCATCACGGCCACAGGACACAGGGTGTGGTGGGCACAGGGCAGAGGAGCACGGGGCGAAGCCTGCGGGGACCCGGCTGGGGGCTCCCCGTGGAGTCACACAGATGCCCTCAGCTCCTCCGGCAGCAAATTTGACAACTCAGCAGCAGGGCTGTGTGGCCAGCGGCCCCCTCGGCCTGGCACGGAGCAAATCACGGGCTCCCGAAAGGAAAGCAGGTGTCAGCAGGCACTTTAGACCAGGGAGCCCTGTGACCTGGGGAGCAAGCCGCTGACCGTTCGCGTTCTTAGGCCTCTCTGAGGACAGCGGCCTTGGGCTGCTCTGCCAACCCTTTCCGGCACGCGCCTCGGGGGTCAGTCGGACCAGTGACCTGTGTCTCGCCCTCCACGCTCAGCCTGCTCCTGCTCTCACTTCCCTGTCACACCTGGGCAGCCGCCTGCCTGCCCAGAGCACCTGGAACTCACCTACCATACGCCACGAGCTGGCAGGGCCGTCTCAGTTAACGGCATCCCACCCTCCCCGGTGCCCGGGCTGGAAAAGCTGCAGCTGTGCCTGCTTCGATCTCGCCGGCTCCACCACCTAAGCAGGCCTCAGATTCCTCAGTTTTTCCTCCCGCCCAAACCCTGGGGACTTGGGGCTCCAGGTCCCCGGGGCTTCCCACTTGGTCTGGTCTTCCACGTTGGAATGAAGCCGTCTTCCCGAGCACAGAGCTGACCTCCCCCCACTGCTTCAGGTCCTCTCTGCTTCCACCCGCAGTGGCTTCTGGCATAAAATCCAAGCTGTTCACACCTGTGGACGGGGCCCCAGCCTGCCTCACCCGGCTTGTGCCACCTGCTCCTCGGCTCGGCCTCACGGAGGTCTGCCCTTCCCCCTCCCTCCTTTCCAGAGACTGCCGGAAGCTCCCAGCACAGCCCTGGCTTCCATCCGTCGGTGCCCTTGCACTTCGCTCCACCCTGATGTCACACTGAGTCATGGGATACTCCCAGGGCCCGCAGCCAGTCTCAGCACCCCAGGTCCTGAGCGGGGAGCATCCACAAAGAGCCCTGGTCGGTTCATTTTCACATGTAAACCTTCCGGGACATGGATGTAAACCGGGCAGAGCTTTCAACATGACGCCCCCCGAGCTGCGTGAAGCACAGCTCTCTGCCCCTGGGCCTCTGGCAGTTTTCTCCCGAGCTACAAGTTCTAGGTGCCTAAAGTAGAACTTAAAAAAGATCCTCCAGGTGTTTATGTTCAGTCCCCACAATGAAGCCATTTGCCGTGCTGCTTTTAAAGTGACATTTAGCAGGCTTGCCATGGCGTCAGCAGTGCGAGTGGCAGCCGGGTCCCAGCATAACCGCTGTGCGTCCTGACGCATCTGCCTCCTGTCGTAACTGAGCCCGTCAGTGGCTCCGGGTGCACGGGTGCTCAATTGCAACGTCCCCCCGCTGTTCTCAAGGGCACACAAGAACGTCTCCTTGATGAGACGGGCACATCAAGGAGATGTCAGGGCACTGGACCAGGCCATGAATTTGGGTTAATGGCTCACGCTTCGTACACAGTCACGGTGCTAAAGGATAGTTTAAAAAAGAAAAAAGGTAAAACCGTGTCCCTTCCAAAAACCGAGACTGAGCACGTGTCATAGTTCAGGAAAGGAGGGAACTGGTGAGACGTTAAAGCCAGCTGGAGGCGACTCCAGGCCCCGCACGTCGGGCGGTGGCAAGTTCCCAGGATGAGAGCCGGCTTTCGGGCAGGTGCCAGGTGTCCTTTCCCAGGTGACCTCACGTGCTCCTCGGAACCTCGGCTCGCGGAGGTGGGAACTGGCCGCTCAAACCCCAGAGGGCTGCCCAGGCGGCGCCAGTTTTCCGGTGAAAACACTGGTTGTCACTGCCCGTTTCGGAGCCTCTTGCTCTCTCAGACAGCGGGACAGGCACAGGCTCTGGAGCCAGACAGCGCAGGGTGAAATCCCAGCCTCTCCGCTCGTGCTGTGCGACCTTGAGCGGGCTGCCCTCACTGTGCCTCGGTTTCCCCTTTAATCATGGTGTGTGCCTGCGAGCAGCAGCCACGGGGTCCTTGTTTCTTGTTGGTGTTGTCTTTGAACCAGTAAAGCCCGGCGGGAGAACGACAGCCGTCATGTGCCCTCGTCAGACATCGTGGCTCCTGACTGTGCTGAGACCTTGTCCTCTTGGCCGGCATCTGGTGAGGCCTTGGCGCGGTGTAGACCGAGCGTGGGAGCCCCGGGCGACTGCCTCTGCCCCCCATCCCCCGTTTTCGTGGACATCGCCGTGTTTGCACCTGCCGGTCGGCCCCCTCCTCGCCTGTGGGGGCCGTGAACCTGCCGTGATCCTGCCGTGGCTGGTTTGTGCCCTGCCCGGGACCCGCAGTTGACTCCGTTACCTGTTAGCGTCTGGGAGCCGTGTTCGCACGGCACCGAAGCCACCTTGAGCCAGGAGGTTGATTTTCGAGTATGCGTCCTGCTGTGTTGTTCGATTCGCATTTTCGTTCACCTCGGCCCCTCCTCGTCCTCGCGAGCTCCCCATCTGTTCCTCTTGCCGTCTCTCCTGGGGGGCCCCTGACTGCCAGGGACGGCTCTGGAGTCATGCTCTGGTCTGAACTCAGATGTCGCTGACCGCAGAAGCCATTTAACTGCCTTGTGCCTCAGTTCCCCCACCTGTGAAGTGGGACAGTGCTGGTGGCCACCTCCTGTTTGCTGGATGAGCTGGTACACGGGTCGACCCAGAAAGGGGCCTGACACACGCGAGCATGAGGGGCTCCTGTTTATGCCAGGAATCGGGAGCTTCCTTCACAGCCCGGGCCACGCAGTCTCCGGGGCAGCCCCCGGCTCAGGTGTGGCAGCCTCAGCCTTGGCACATAAGTGACGTGCGTGGCCGTGACCTGTCCAGCTGGCTTGGCCAGCCCCGACACGTCGCTCCTCGATTCTCACCCCGCACACCTGATACCCTGGTTTCCCCTCTGAGCCGGTGGGCAGGGCCGGGGGTGGGGGTCGTGACCGGGGGGCAGCCACCACTGAGGAGGGGCCTGAACCTGTTCTCTGCCACGGCTTGTGGGTGTCCCGTCCAGCTTGGGGTGACCGGGGCTCGGGCTACGCATGGCGCTGGCGTCCTCCCAGCAGCCAGCCCCCCGACTCCGACCTGGGCTCTGAAGAAACATTCACGAGCGGCACTGAGGTTTATCTCATGGGAGAAGTGACGTTTCATCCAGTGCCCATGTCGTGTAAAAGAGCAGCGAGGCCTCCCTGCCCTGCAGCACAACCGGCCTCCCCAAGGGACCCCAGAGCGCGGCCCGCAGGCAGTGGCCACCAGCTGCCCAGACGTGGCCGCTCACCTGAGGGCCAGACCCGGCCCGGACGCTCCCGGCGGAAGAGGAAGCTGCCACCGCTCCTGCCTCTGCGTTTCCTGCAGCCCTAAGCGCGGCGCTGCGGCTTCTCTCCGGGGTGTGTGCAGTTCTTTATTTCCCTGCAGCGCATGGGCTTGTCCCTGTCATGGAGGCGCAGCTCTCTCAGCACTGGTTACGCGGGCACGGAGGGGACAGGGCCTCAGCTGGGGGCATAACCTGCCGATTGTGGGGGACGCTTCCAGTGGCGCGTCACCGGGGAGCCTTGAATAAAGACTTTTTTTTCCTCTTTGACTAATTTTTAGGTCTTGGGTAACTCCCGGGGTCAGGAGACTGTCATGGAACCCGCTCTCAGGGTTGCGGGGGCCGACACGAGCCTAGAATAGCGGCTGGCGTGTCGGGGTGCCAGGGGCGGTTCGTTTTGCTGCTCTGCACTCACCGTCGGCAGGCGTTCCCGTGAAGGTCTCCATCACTTACGGGCTCTGCTGCGGCCGCCGGCGTTGCCCTTGGGGTGCGGAAGCCGCCACAGGCTGCTTTACTCACAAAGGCTGGCGCTTGGCCGGGGGGCCCCCTGGATGGGGCCCAGATCCCCCGGTGGTTCCCGAGCCTGGTCTTTGGAGGCAGGGAATGGAATGGACAAATGGACTGACCAGTCCCGCGTTCTGGAAAGCTCCCTGCGTTTTGTTTTGTGCAGCCTTTTGTTTCGATATCGGTAGTTGTTTTTAGAGAGTTATTTCTCCAAATACATAACCAAAGACCTCATAAGTGATTCGCAGCAAGCAAACCTGCTTCGTTAGACTGACCTCTGTTCCCCAGGGAGGGCAGGAGAACGGGCTTGCATTTGCAAATCATTTTATCAACGATAGCAAACTCCGCATGTCAAGGGATCTTACAAGGACTAGAAAATTTTGCAGCTTTGCTTTCTCCCTCCCTGATTTACTCTTGCCTCTCTTGAGGTACTCACACGCCACAGATACTCCAGACGCAAATAAACAGTCCCAGGTGCCAGGCCACTGACCTGAAATCTGCAAGTGCCCTCAGCAAGGAATTTGTGAAAAAATGGGTGTGAAGTTAATTTCTGAAAATTGACTCTTTACTGAAGTGCAGGGAAGGTCTCGGTGGTAGAGGAAACCGTGTGGCGCTGTGCTTGGCAACATGGAGGGCCCTGGGAGCCATCCGGGGGGCACCCCAGCCCTGTGTCTTGAATCACATGACCACCCGGGGCAGGGCCTGGCCTTGGCTGGACCTCACCTGGCAGCCCAGGGGCTGCGGCGACCGTGGCTGCCTGCTTGTCCTCAGCCGCCCGGGAGGACCATGCCCGGGCCGGGGAGGCACTGCAGCCCCAGAAGCAGCCCCGTTTGACCCGGAGCGACCTTGGGGAGCTTCCTGCCGCAAAGGGTCCTCGGCCTCGAGCTGCTCAGTTTGCAGCCTGTGCCACAGCGAGGTTTCGGCTCACACTGTTTCTCCTGGCAGGTTGTTCCTGGTCATCGAGTATGTCAACGGCGGGGACCTCATGTTCCACATGCAGAGGCAGCGGAAGCTTCCGGAGGAACACGCCAGGTGGGTGCACCCTCCTCAGGAGTCAGCAGCGAGTCACCAGGGAGGGGGTGAGGTTTGGGGGAACGTGGCAACGAGGGTGCACCTTCCTCCCGTGCCGGGACCAGGCCCAGAGCCCCTGGGGTGTGGGGTGCAGGCCTGGCCGGCTGCTCTCGCGGGGCCGAGCCTGTGCCTCGTGGGGTGAGTGTGTGGCCTCCGTGTCCTCCACTTGCTCCCCAAGTGGGCAGAGAAGGGGAGTGGCTGGCAGCGGGCAGCCTTGGGAGGAAAACAGTAACGGTGTTCTTTCCCACAAGACTCATGGACATGCCCCTCACCTTCCTCTCCCGTGTCTGCCTCGTGCCCCACCCCAGCAGCCTCGGAGCCTCACGGATGTGTTTGGGGCACTAGCTGCCAGCCCCTCGCCCCCTCCACTTTTCCTTAGTCATCCCTTCCCCTCACATTCTCACTTTTGAATGAAATTCTCTGCCGTTTTGGAGTCACCTTAGATCCTTTTGGGGAAGGCGGGTGATAAACGATGGGTGGCCCCCCTTGCTGCCACCCCCATGCAGTCCCTTTCGAGCCTTCCTCGGCAGTGGACGGGCTGCTTCGCCCGCGAGGAAGCCGTGGGCAGCGGTGGTTCCCTGACCTGGGCCCGTCTGCGGAATCGCGCCCCGGCTCGGCTCCCCGTGACCGTGGGTGGCCCCCAGGTTCTACGCTGCCGAGATCTGCATCGCCCTGAACTTCCTGCACGAGCGGGGGATCATCTACCGAGACCTGAAACTGGACAACGTCCTGCTCGACGCCGACGGGCACATCAAGCTGACAGACTATGGCATGTGCAAGGTAAGGCCGGGCCGCGCCCATCGCTGCTCACCGCGGCCCCTGCGACCCCCCACCCCGGGCTCGGCCTCTGCAAACTCCCCGGGGCTGAGTCTCTGGGACCCCCACTCTGAGGCTCAGCCCCTGTGACCCCCACCCTCCACACTCAGCCTTTGCAGCCCCCCCATGGCCCCCGTGACCCCAGGGTGCCCTCATTTAACTGTCTGAAGCCAGGGTTCCGAGGGGCGGCTCCCGTGGGGTCTGTGGGATGTCTGTGCCCCCTGGTGACTGAACGTTGTCCCCACAGGAAGGCCTGGGCCCCGGAGACACAACGAGCACTTTCTGTGGGACCCCGAACTACATCGCCCCAGAGATCCTGAGAGGGGAGGAGTACGGTGAGGGCACCCGGGTTGGCAGGGCCACGTCGGCGGGAACCCCCCGGCCCGGGGTCGGGAGTGGGCAGCTGGGGAAAGCGTGTTTACAGGACATTTCCCACCTAAAATCCAAAAACCCACCCACTCCCTCACACTCACACACTCGTACACACGTTTGTGCACACTTGTGAGCGCACACACACATGCACACACACCTGCACATGCGCTCCCTCGGTGGCCGCCTGGGGTGCACCTGCACACCCTCCCCAGGCCCCACCGAGTCCTGGCTGTCCCTCGGCCGGAGGCACCCTGTGGGCCTGGAGCCCATCTCGGCCCTTCTGTGTCTGGGTGGGGACAGGGACGTGACGATGACGGGAGGGGCTGCACCCACACGTGCGTGCCCCAGTGTCCTCCCAACTGCTCTAGGAGTCTTTGCACACGTCGTCTTTGCCGCTCAGATGAGGGTGGGTTGTGGGGGTGGGGGGTGGTCCCACACCCTCCTGAAAGCCCCCGTGACCAATGTCCCGTCACAGCCAGAGCAGGGCGGTGGCGGCCGGTAGAGCAGAACAGGCTGGAACCCAGCCCAGGACAGCCTGGCGAGGGGCGGGGGCTGTCCGACATTCGTCCCCCCACCCGCAGGCCGACACGCTCCAGACGGTGCATGAAACACCGACGAGCAAGGCAGAGGAAGGCGCCGGAAGCTTCTGTGACCTTAGTTAGGGGAGGGGGTTCTTTGAGCTCTGTTGGGCCTAAGACGAGGAAAAGAGGGCTGTCTGGCCGTCGGGTTGGTTTCGGGGTCGCTGACACCAGGGACCCGTGAGCAAAACGGAAGGGCCCGCGACACCCTGGAAAGCCCGGGGCGATCTGGGTAAAGGGTCAGCCAGTGGCTCTAATAGGAAACGGTTCTTCAGCGCAGTAGGACAGGCCACGTGCCCCAGGAAGGGGGCAGAGAATGGCCCGGCTGCCTCAGGGGACGGGGTGCTCCCCCATCTGCAAAGTCGGGGTGCCCAGCAGCCTCAGCAGGCCCCGGGAACGCGCATCATAGCAGCGACTCCGCCCCTACCCCTGCTGAGTGGCGCTGCTTGCCGCAGGGTTCAGCGTGGACTGGTGGGCTCTGGGGGTCCTGATGTTCGAGATGATGGCCGGGCGCTCGCCCTTCGACATCATCACCGACAACCCCGACATGAACACAGAAGACTACCTGTTCCAAGGTGCGTGCCAGGGGCAGCTGCCTGCGCCCTGGAGGTTTGTGCCTCCCCTTCTCAAAGCCGTGCTCCCAAGGGCCCCGGTTGATGTCTGCAGCGCCAGGAGAAGCACCCGGTACCCCCGGTTCCAGAGAGACCCCCACCCCGGAAGCCCCTCCCCTCCCCCCCGGAGCCCGTTGCCCGGGCCTGGCCCAGGGCGGCTCGTGTCCCGCCGGCGCCCTCTGGCGGCCGCTGCTGTGACCGCGGGGTGCACGGGAGGAGGGCGGGGGGGGGTCAGTGGGCCGCAGACCCTGGGGACCCCCAGGAGCCCCCGGTGCGGGAGGCGGAGCAGGGGTAGCTTCTCACCGGCCGGTCGCCGCAGTCATCCTGGAGAAACCCATCCGGATCCCGCGGTTCCTCTCGGTCAAAGCCTCCCACGTCCTGAAAGGCTTTTTGAATAAGGTGAGCGCAGTTCCCGTGACGAGGTGCACATCAGGGCTTCCTCATCCCTCACCCTTCATCTCAGTGGGCGGGGGTGCGCGGGCACGGGATCGGGGGGACTGTGGGGTCCAAGGGGGCACTGGGTCGGGGGGGCTGTGGGGTCAGGGGGCGCGGGGTCTCACCCACCCTGTCAGTTCCTGTCAAGTGTGCAGGTTTGGATTCTGCCTCATTCTTTGAGTTCTTCACTCTGTGAATGGCCGTTTTTATTCACGCACAACAACAACACAAGTGGGAAATTATGCCTAAGAGAAATTTAATGAAAGAGCTTATCGTGTTAGGAGGTTTTTTTAATAAAAGGAATAGCTGGTCTTTGGTTGGGTTCAAAGCACCTTGAGTCCTAGCCGGGGAAGCCAGTTTCCTTATTATGCTGTAACCGGGAGTTTTCTTTGCTCAGGCCCTGACTTGTCCTTTTTTGACCTCTGACCCCCAGGATCCCAAAGAGAGGCTCGGCTGCCGGCCGCATGTGGGGTTCTCGGACATCAAGTCGCACGCCTTCTTCCGCAGCATAGACTGGGACCTGGTAAACCGTGCGGCTTCGTGGACAAGGGTGGGGCGCGCCCGGGCGGGCGGTGGGCATGTGCGCTGGACGTCCGTGTCCCTGTGCGCTGCCCCACTGGTAGCTCATGTGGGCACTCGGGGAGGGCAGCGTGCGTGGCCCGTGCATGTGCCAGGCCGTGGAACCCTGGGGCAGCGGCTCGTCCTGCGCAGCCGCATGGGGCTGAGGCCCTGGCTCCTGGGGGAGGAGAGGGAGGGGAGGCCGAGGAGGGGCAGGAAGGGGTGATTTGGAAATTCCGATTTGAGAGTGTAGAATGAGGAGGAAGTGGAGGTGGTAGTCTCCGAGGATGGCGCTCTTTGGCGCTCTTTGGAGACGCTTGGCACGGCAGTGCGTGGGCCAGGCCTGCTGCCCAGGGGCCCAGGGGCCGTCCTCGGTCCGGGAACACACCGCCCGGCCGGTGCCCTGAGCAAGCTGCTAGCGAGGGCTGGCCCAGGGAAGGGGCCTTTCCTTTGGTTTTGTGGCTGTTTTTCAGAAACCCGCCCGTTCTCAGTTACGAGATGTTCTCACAGGTTACGAGAGGTGGTCAGCAGCACAGCAGCAGAGCCGTCACTGGGGAAAGCCACCATGATTTCAAGGCTACTGTTCTTTCTAGTGTGTTAGTTTTCTCATTGCTAAAGCAAATACCATGCACTGGGTTGAATTAAACAACAAGAGTTTATTGACTCATGGTTTTGAGGCTGGGAGACATCCAAAGTCAAGGTGTCATCCAGGCAATGCCTTCTCCCAGAAGACAGGGCGTTCTGGGCTGGCTGCTGGCAATCCTGGGTTCTAGGCTTTTCTGTCATGTGGCAATGCACATGGCGGCCTCTGCTGGCTTCTGGGTTCTACTGATGTCGACCTCCAGGCTGGGTGCGCGCTCTCTCTCTCTCTCTCTCTCTCTCGCTCTCGCTCTCGCTCTCTCTCTCTCTCGCCTTCTCTGTAAGGCCTACAGACTTGTCCTGACTCAGCTGGGCCACATCTTAGCTGAAGTCACTTCATCAAAAGGTGCTATTTACAGGGTTCACACCAGAGGAACGGATTAAAATTAAGAACATGTTTTCCTGGGGTGTGCACAGGTTCAGTCTACCACACTCCTCCTTCTGGACTCCAAGAAGGCATGTTCTTTCTACATGAAAAATACCTTCACCCCATCACAATATCCCCAAAGCCTGAAGTCAATTCAGAAACAACACTAAATACAAAGTCTCATCAAAACTGGTTCTGGGCGTGGTCTGTCCTGGGGCACACTTCCACTCCGGGTGTGGACCTATGAAACCCAGAGGACAAGTTATCTGCTTCTGATAAACAGTGGAGGGACAGTCATAGGATGAACATTCCCATTTTTGATAGTTGGGTTTATGTGTCAACTTGGCCAGGTGACGGTGCCCAGGTGTCTGCCCTGATGACTGCCAGGACACCTGTGGCTGGTTAATAAACCAGAAGGCTGGCTTATTACATCATCAGTCAGTTGATTGCATCTGTGGCTGATTACATCTACGATCACATCTACGATCAACTAAGGGAGTATCTTCTGCAGTGAGAGAATCCAATCAGTTGGATTTAATCCAATCAGTTGAAGACTTTTAAGGGAGAAGACAGAACTTTCACTCCTTCAGCCAGCCTCTCTTGGGGAGTTCATCGAAGACCTTCATCAGAGTTGCCAGCTCACAGCCTGCCCTACGGCATTTGGACTTGTGCATCCCCACGGGTGCAAGACACCTTTATAAAATCTCATATTTACAGATATCTCCTATTGATTCTGTTTCCCTAGGGAACCCTAATACAGTTTGGTACCAGGAGTGGTTCTTGAGAAGCAGAATCTTAAAATGGCTTTTACAATTGATTTTCTACTCTGATTAGATTCAAAGGCGCTAATGACTCCATTTTCAATAATCAAGGTGGCACTGACAGTCCGTGGCATGAGTTGGCAATGGAGATACGCAAAACAGCACCATTTGATTCTCCTAACTGTACTCTTGTACAAAGCAAGGCTCTGGGTGACAGTGTTTTTGACACCTTAACAGTCTGCAGCGTTAAGAGGTATAATGATGTTGGCTGGTTGCTCTTAGCTACACTGGATAAAGTTATAAGAGAAAAGGATGCGCTAAAGGCTTCAAATTTGGGACTTCAATGCCATGTGAAAGAGGTTTCTATGTGTGCCCTGAAAGAAAATCTTATTTCTGTGGCCACAGACTTGAGATTTCTGAAAACCAGACCCAGAGTCCCATTGTGCGAGTAGCAGATTTACAACATAAACTAAAATCTCAATTCGCGGGCTGTCTGCTGTTAAAGAAAAGGCATTGATTGGGAAAGACTGAGATCCTGAAACCTGGGATGGGGACATATGGGATAATAATGGCAGTGAGGACACTGGAACTCTGGATTCTGCTGAGTCTTTGTTAGATTTACCTATAGTGGTCTGCCCTGAGGAGACAGCTACCCAATCTCCAGCTGCTTTGAGGAAACAGCTTCCCCACCTCCAGTCTGCCCTAAGGAGCCGCCATCCAACCTCCACCTAAGGAGATTAACCCTTCAGGGCCTGCTAAACCTGTAATCACATCCCCTGAGGAAGCAGCCCTCACTCTTCTGTCTGGAGAGATTAATCCTGTTATACGAGATGGAATTACAACAGAATGTCCTGAGGTAGATGGCTTGAGGGATACTTGTAATTCTTTTCATGAGCCACCCCCACCACCAGTCTTTGCTTCAAGACCTGTAACTAGACTAAAGTCCCAACAGGCCCCAAAAGGTGAGGTACAAAGTGTGACCCATGAGGAAGTACGGTATACTCCAAAAGAACTGCATGAGTTTTCCAACTTATACAGACAGAAACCAGGGGAATATGTGTGGGGATGGATATTAAGGTTGTCAGATAATGGTGGAAGGAATATAAAGTTGAATCATGCTGAATTTACTGATATGGGTCCACTAAGCAGAGATTCTGCCTTCAATGTTGTAGCTCGAGGGGTCAGAAAGGATGTTAACAGTCTGTTTGGGTGGTTGGCTGAAACATGGATCAAAAGGTGGCCGGCATTAAGGGAGTTTGAAATGTCAGAACTGCCCTGGTATAATGTAGGGGAGGGGATCTAAAGGCTTAGAGAGACTGGAATGTTAGAGTGGATTTATCATGGAAGACCTGCTCACACACCCCTGGAATGTCCAAAGGACACACCTTTTGCCAGGACTGTGAGGAATAAATTTGTGAGACTAGTTCCATCATCCCCATGCCTGAGGAGCTCTGTAGTTGCCCTTCTCTGCAGTCAGATATTACTGTGGGAACTGCTGTCTCTGAGCTGGAATCCTTAAACACAATGGGGGTAATCAGATCTTGAGTCAGCAGAAGCCATGTGGCAGCAGTTAATCACCAAAGTCAAGTTGGGCGTGGCTACCATAAGGGACAGCAGGCTCAAGACAGCAATCAAAATAATCTGACTCGCAGAGACTTGTGGCGTTGGCTAGTAGCTCATGGAGTACCTGGAAGTAAAACTGATGGGCAGTCTACTAAATTCTTGTTTGATCTGTATAAGCAGAAGAATTCTAGGTCAAGTGAACAAAAGTCTAACTTGGTTTACAAAAACAGAGAGTCACGGCCCCTTAATCAATTCCCAGATTTGAGACAGTTCACAGATCCAGAGCCCCTTGAATGAGGGGAAGACTGGGTACCCTCGGGGGAAGGACCTTGTTTTACTGCCAAAAATTTATACTGTCAGTCTTCCTCCCAGCCTTCCCCAGGGGGACCTACGGCCTTTTACCAGGGTAACTGTGCACTGGGGAAAAGGAAATGGTCAGATATTTCGTGGATTATTAGACACTGGTTCAGAAGTGACATTAATTCCCGGAGACCCAAAACGTCACTCTGGTCCACCAGACAGAGCTGGGGCTTATGGAGGTCAGGTGATTGATGGAGTTTTAGCTCAGGTCCATCTCACAGTGGGTCCCAGTGGGCCCCGGACCCATTCTGTGGTTATTTCCCCAGTGCCGGAATGCATAATTGGAATAGACATACTCAGAAACTGGCAGAATCCTCATATTGGTTCCCTGACTCATTGAGTGAGGGCTATTATGGTGGGAAAGGCCAAGTGGAAGCCATTAGAACTGCCCCTGCCTAGCAAAATAGTGAACCAGAAGCAATACCGGATTCCTGGAGGGATTGCAGAGATTAATGCCACTCTTAAGGACTTGAAGGATACAGGGGTGGTGATTCCCACCACATCTCCATTCAACTCTCCTATTTGGCCTGTGCAGAAAACAGATGGGTCTTGGAGGATGACATTGGATTATCATAAGCTTAACCAGGTAGTGACTCCAATTGCAGTTGCTGTCCCAGATGTGGTATCATTGCTTGAGCAAATCAACATGTCCCCTGCTACCTGTTATGCAGCTATTGATCTGGCAAATGCTTTTTTCTCAATAGCTGTTAGTAAGGACCACGAGAAACAGTTTGCATTCAACTGGCAAGGCCAGCAGTTTACATTCACTGTGCTACCTCAGGGTTATATCAACTCTCCAGCCCTATGTCATAATATTGTCCTCAGGGATCTTGATCGTTTCTCCCTCCCACAAGACATCACACTGGTCCATTATATTGATGATATCATGTTGATTAGACTTAGCAAGAAGTAGCAACTACTCTAGACTTACTGGTAAGGCATTTGTGTGTCAGAGGATGGGAGATAAATCCTACAAAAATACAGGGGCCTTCCACCTCAGTAAAATTTCTAGGTGTCCAGTTGTGTGGGTCATGTTCAGATATGAAGGATAAGCTGTTGTATCTGACCCCTCCTATGACCAAAAAGGAGAGACAATGATTCCATTGAACTGAAAGTTAAGACTGCCACCTGGCCACTTTGGGCTCCTCATGCCTCTGAGTCAACAGGCAAGGAAGGGGATGACTGTACTGGCTGGGGTGACTGATCCTGACTATCAAGGGGAAATAGCACTGCAACTGCACAATGGAGGTAAAGAAGAGTTTTCCTGGAATACAGGAGATCCCCTAGGGCATCTCTTAGTACTACCATGCCCTGTGATTCAAGTCAATGGAAAACTGCAACAACTCAACCCAGGTGGGACTACCAATGGCCCAGAAACTTCAGGAATGAAGGTTTGGGTCACCCCACCAGGCAGAGAACCATGGCCAGCTGAAGTGCTTGCTGAGGGTGAAGGGAACGTGGAATGGTAGGGGAAGAAGGTAGTGATAAATGTGAACTACGACCACATAACCAGTTACAGAAACAAGGACTGTGATGGCATGAATATTTCCTCCTTAGTTTGTTATTAGTATGTTTGTATTTTTCCATAAAGCAAATATCTTTGTTTTCTTTTATATCTTCTTCCCTTATCGTATGACATAAGCTGTATTGTTCATTTCCTAATATTTAAGTTATAGGAATTCAAGTTTAAGAATGAATATTACCCAAGGACTCACACCCTATTCTGGAGAGATTTTGTGCATTTCAGGTTGTATGTAGGACAGCTGAGTATTATTGGGCAAAATATACATCTGTTATTGTGTTCTATTTAGAGATTAAGTGTGGTTTAAGGTGATGTGTATAGCTGCCAAGCAGCCTAGGGGTGAACTGTGATGGTTGGGTTCATGTGTCAACTTGGCCAGGTGATGGTGCCCAGGTTTCTAGTCAAGCAAGCACTGGCCTAATCATTACTGCAAGGACATTTCATGGCTGGTCAATAAACCAAAAGGCTGGATTATTAAATCATCAGTCAGTTGATTGCATCTGTGGCTGATTACAACTATGATCAACTAAGGGAGTGTCTTCCATGATGAGAGAATCCAATCAGTTGGATTTACTCCAAATCAGTTGAAGACTCTTAAGGGAGAAGAGAGAACCTTCATTTCTTCTTCAGCCAGTCAACCTCTCCTGGGGACTTCATCGAAGACCTTCATCAGGGTTGACAGCTCACAGCCTGCCTTACAGAATTTGGACTCGTACATCTCCACAGTTGCATGAGACACTTTATAAAATCTCATATTTACAGATATCTCCTGTTGGTTCTGTTTCCCTAGAGAACTACGACTAATACACCATTCTAGAAGGGACAAACTGGAAGGACAACAGGGGTCGTGGGTCCCAAACAATTCCAAAACCCAGCAGGGCAAACTCCATTAGATTTCAAGGTCTGAGAGTCGTCTATGGAAGGATGTTTTGTCCTCCGGGCCTGATGGAGCAGTGGCTTCACCCCTTCCAAACACTTGCCCAGCGGCCACGCCCTCCCCAAACGCTGGGGTGATGGCTCCACCCTCTCAAGCATCAGGCTCTGGCCAGGTTCTCCGGCCTCTCCATGGACACTGGGAGTGCAGGCCCCACCCTCTCTAGGCATGGCTGTTCCGGTTTGCTAATGCTGCCATTATGCAAAATACAAGAAATGGATTGGCTTTTACAAAGGGGGTTTATTTGATTACGAAGTTACAGTCTTAAGATCATAAAGTGTCCAAGGTAAGGCACCAACAGGGCACCTTCCCTGGAGGA
>PVKY010000406.1:0-33359 GCA_004027775.1 Bradypus variegatus | reverse complement strand
TATCTCCATGGAAACATCCAATCAAAAGGCTCCAACCTAATCAACACTAACACAATGGCCCCCACAAGATTGCATCAAAGATAATGGCATTTTGGCAGAGGTAATACCTTCACATTGGTACAATGGGGGTGGCAGGACTCTCCCTAGACCTGAACAGCAGGGTGCAAGGCTCCCCCCTCCAAACACAAGGGTGCACTTGCCCTTCCCACACATGTGGCTGGGCCCTCTCCCTTAGCCTGAGGAGAGGGCTTAAGTGCAGGCTCGGCTTCCACGGTTCTGCCCTTGAAGTTCTTCTCCCTTCAATTCGTCCCTTTTCTGTCCCTGTCAGCCCAGGCTGGCAATGGTTCTGCTCATACAAATCATGCGAAAACCTTGTCAGCTTTGCGTGCAGTTCACAGGGGTCCAAACTCTCAGTGGATGGACTTTGCACAGCTCCTTCCTGGATAACTGCACCTCCCACCCTGACCTCCGCCAACACAGCTGGCCGGATCTGTGCTCAGTTAGGCTCTCAGATGGGGCCTTGTTCTGGAACTTGCTTTCCAGCAGCTCAGGGAAGTCTCTGGTGGAGCCACTTCTGCCCCTCATCTCAGAGCACGCTGTCTGGACGGGCTCGGGATTTCCCAAACCATCAGGTTATGGTTTCTTTGTGCCCAGGAGTTCAGTTCTCGCTTGGCCCTTTCCTCTCGCGTTTCACTGTGAGCTGCAAGGAGAAGCCAGGCTGCACCTCCCACGCTTGCCTTGGAGATCCCTTTAGCAAATACCCAAGCTCGTTGCTGTCGAGTTCTGCCTTCCCTCTGACATAGTGCTCAATTCGCCACGTTCTCTGCCACTTTAAAACCAGAAGCAGCGTCACTCCAGTTTCCAACGGCATAATTGTTTCTGTCGGAGGCCTCGTCAGAAATCACTTAAGCTTCCATATTTCCACCAACATTCTGTTCGTGGCAAATTATATACTACCTGAGTCGATACAAACTTTCTGTACAGCTCTCTTTTTTTATTAGAGAATTTCTAGGTTTACAGAAAAATCATGCATAAAAGGCTGAGTTCCCATATATCACTCTATAGTTAACACCTTGCATTGGTGTGGTACATTTGTTACCGTACATGAAAGAACATTTTTATAATTGTCTTAAGTGAATTCTACCATTTCCATTAGGGTTCACTGTTGGTGTTTGTACAGTCCTACGTTTGTTTTTAAAATTTTTATGCTGGTAACACATACAACCTAAAACTTCCCCTTTTAACCCTATTCACATATAATTAATTCACTGCTGTTAATTATGTTCCCTGTTTTGTGCCACCATCACACCCCCGTCATCCCACATAGAAACTCTCTACATCGTAAGCTTTAGCTCCCTCCTTCCGACCCATCCTCTCTCTTGGTAGTCTCTATTCTAGATTCCAGTTGTGAGTTTCCTTATTCTGATTATTTCATATCAGTGAGATGTTACAATTTTGAACTTTTATGTTGGGCTTATTCCACGCAATACGATGTCTTCAAGGTTCTTCTGTGTGGTAACCCGAACCAACACTTCACTTCTTTCTGTGGCTTAGTAATCTTCCATGGAGTGGATGGACACATCCTGTTTATCCATCTGTCTGTTGATGGACACCTGGGTCACCTCCACCTTTCGGCGATTGTGAGAAATGCTGCGAGGAACATCGGTGTGCGAGTATCTGTCGAAGTCTCTGCTTTCAGTTCTCTCCGGTGTATACCAAGGAGGAATTGCTGGGTCATGCGATAATTCATGTTTAATTTTCTGAGGAACCGCCAAACTGTATTCCACAGCGGCTGCACCATCTTACATTCCCATCAGCAATGTGTGAGGCTCCTGTTTCTCCACATCCTCGCCAACACAAGTTATTTTCAGTTTTATTGATAAGAGTCATGTAGTGGGTATGAGTGGTAGCTGACCGTAGTTTTAATTTGCATTTCTCTAATGGCTAATGATGTTGAGCATCTTTTCACCTACATATTGACCATCTGAGTATCATCTTTGGAGAAATGTGTATTCAAATCCTTGACCCACTTTTTAGTTGGGTTGTCATTTTGTTGTTGAGCTGTAAGACATCTTTATATATTCTGGATATCAAACCCTTGTCCAATATTTTCTCACATTCTGTAGGTTGTCTTTTCACTTTCTTGCTAATGTCTTTAGATGTACAAAAGTTTTTAATTTTGATGAAGTTCCATTTATCTCTTTTTTTCTTTTGTTATTCAAGCTTTGGGTGCAAATTGTAAAAATCCATTGCCTACTGACAAGGTCCTGAAAATATTTCCCTGTGCTTTCTTGCAAGATCTCTACAGTGTTAGCTCTTCTCTTTAGGTCTTGGATCCATTTTGAATTAATGTTTGCCCGTGGACAGAGGTAGGACTCCGCCTCCATTCTTTGACAGGTGATTTCCAGTCCTCCCGGCACCATGCATTGAAGAGACTGTTCTGTCCCCATGGAAGGGACTCAGTGCCCTTGTCAAAAACCAACTGGCCATAGATGTGGATTTACCGCTGGACTCTCAATTCTATTCCATTCATCTGTACATCTATCCTTACGGCAGGACCACAGTGTTTTAATTACTGTAGCTCTGTGGTAAGTTTTGAAATCAGGAAGGAAGAGGCCTCCAACTCTGTTCTTTTTAAAGATTGTTCTAGATATTCAGGTCCCTTTGCAATCCATATGAATTTGATGATCAGCATTTCATTTTTGCAAACAAGGCTGCTGGAATTTTGATAGGGAGTGCAGTGAAACTGCTTTAGGCACAGCTGTCTTCCAGTCCATGAACATGGGATGTCTTTCCACTTATCTGGGTCTTCTTTAATTTCTTTCAGCAATGTTTTGTAGTTTTTCAGTACAAGTCTTTTACCTCCTTGGTATTTTATTCTTGTAGATGCTTTTGTAAATGAAATTGTTTTCTTGATTCCCTTTTCAGATTGTTCACTAGTGGTGTGTAGAAATCCAACTTACTTCTGCATGGTTATCTTGTATCCTGAAACCTTGCTGAATTTATTAGTTCTAGTAGCTTTCTTTTGGGTTTTCTAGGATATTCTATTTATAGGGTCATGTCATCTGGAATAGGGATAATTTTACTTCTTCCTTTCCCCTCTGGATGCCTTTTATGTCTTTCTCTTGTCTAACTGCTCTGCCTAGAACTTCCAGTGCTGTGCTGAATAACGGTGTGACAGCGGGCATCCTTGCCTGGTTCCTGATCTTAGAGGGAAGGCTTTCAGCCTTTATCATCGAGTGTGTTTCCCACGGGTTTTTTATAAATGTCCTTTATCATGTTGAGAAAGTTCCCTTCTAATCCTAGTTTTCTGAGTATTTTTATCAGGAAAGGGTGTTGGATTTCATCAAATATCTTTCCTGAATCAATTGAGATGATCATGTGGTATTTCTCCTTCATTATATTACTATATTATATTCATTGATTTTATGTTGAGCCAACCTTGCTTTCCTGGAATAAATCTCACTTGGTCATAGTGTATAATCCTTTTAATATACTGTTGGATTTGTCTTGTCAGTATTTTGTTGAGGATTTTTGTATATATATTCATAAGGAATATTAGCATGTATATTCATAAGGGATATTAGTTATTTTCTTTTCTTGTACTGTGTTTATCTGGCTTTGGGATGAGGGTAATGCTGGCCTTATAAGTGAGTTAACAATAATTACCCCCTCTGCTATTTTTTTGGAAGAGTTTGAAAAAGATGGGCATTAAATCTTCTGTAAATGTTTGGTAGAATTCAGCAGTGAAACCCTTTAGTTTTGGACTTTCCTTTGTTAGGAGGTCTGATTTTTTCTCCCTCCTTGCAATTTTACTGAGATATAGTCACACACCAAACAATCATCCAAAGTGTAGAATAAGTAGTTCACAGCATCATCATATAGTTGTGCATCCATCACCACAATCAATTTTTGAACATTTTCATTACTCCAAAAAAAAATGAAAAGTAAAAGAACACCCAAAACTTCTCATCCCCCGCCCCCTCTATTATTCATTTACTTTTTTTGTCCCAATTTTTCTACTCATCTGTTCATACACTGGATAAAGGGAGTGTGAGCCACAAGGTTTTCATAATCACACACACTGTGTAAGCTACACAGTTATACAATCGACTTCAAGAGTCAGGCTACTGGGTTGCAGTTCAACAGTTTCAGGTATTTCCTTCTAGCTATTCCAATACACTAAAAACTAAAAAGGGATGTCGATATAATGCATAAGAATAACCTCTAGAAAGACCTCTTGACTCCATTTGAAATCCCTCAGCCCCTGAAACTTTATTTTCTTTCACTTCTCTTCCCCCTTTTGGTCAAGAAGGCTTTTTCAATCACATGACGCCAGGTCCAGAGTCATCCCTGGGAGTCATGTCCCTAACTGAAGTCTGACTTCTTTTTTAGCTTCTTTAACATTTGCTGTATGGGGTAATGCTGACATTCATAGCTGCTGAAGTCTGGCTTGAAGTCTCAGATGTCACACAGATACCCGAAGTTACAGGGTCAACTAGGTTATACACAAACAGCTCAGCATCTCAGAATTCAGAGATAATCGTTCCAAGTCAGGAACAGATGCAGCCACTGTAAGAGCTCAGTCTAGGAGCCTTTACCATAAGCCCTGCCCTGACAGCCCGTGCTCTCAGACGCGATTCTCCGAGTCTGCACATTATAGTTAGTCCGGATTAGTGAGGTGTTACAATGTTTGTCTTTTCGATTCCGGCTTATTTCATTCAGCACACTGTCCTCAAGGTCCATTTACCTAGTTGCAATCCTCACAACTTCATTTCTTCTTGCAGCCACTCAATTTTCCATCATACGTATACGCCACAGTTCACCATTCTGTTCGTCAGTAGATGTACCCTTAGGCCACCTCCATACATTGAAATGTGAATACGGCTGCCATAAACACCAGTGTGCACGTCCATTCGTGTCCCTGCTCAGTCCTTCCAATTATATACTCAGTAACACGGTTTCAGGACCATATGGCAACCCCATGCTTAGCTTCCTGGGGAACCACCACACTGCCCCCCAGATGGGCTGCATGTTAGGTTTCTGATGACTGATTTAATCTCTGTACTTGTTACAGGTCTGTTGAGATTTTTTATTTCCTGATGCACCAGATTAGGTAATCTGTATGTTTCTGGGAATTTGCCCATTTCACCTAGGTTTTCTAACTTGTTGGCACATAATTGTTCATAGCACCCTCTCATAACCTTTTTTATTTCTGTAAGGTCAGTAGTAATGTCCGCACTCTCATTCCTGATTTTAGTTTTTTGCATTCCTCTCTGTCATTCTGGCCAAGGAGTTGTCAATTTATTGATCTTTTCAAAAACCAACTTTTGATTTCGTTCATTCTGTTGTTTTTCTTTTCTCTGTTTCATTTATCTCTGATCTAATCTTTACTGTTTTCTTCCTTCCACTAACTTTGGGTTTGGTTTGCTCTTCTTGTGCTTGTTGCTTTAGGTGTGAAGTTCGGTCATTGATTTCTGGTGTTTCTTCTTCCTTTTTTTTTATGTACAGACATTTAGAGCTATGTATTTCCCCTGAGCACTGCCTTCACTGCATCACAGAAGTTTTGGTATGTTTTTTGTTTTCATTCGTCTCAGGGTATTTCCTAATTTCCCTTGTGATTTCTTCTTTGACCCACTGATTGTTTAATAGCATGGTGTTTAAATTTCCACATATTTCTAAATTTTCTAGTTTTCCTTCTCTTACTGATTTCTAGCATATTCCTTTCTGGTCTTAAAGATGCTTTGCATGCTTTTTAAATTTACTAAGGTTTGATTTATGGCCTAACATGTTGTCTGTCTTGGAAAATGTCCTGTGTGTATTTGAGAAGCGTGTGACTCTTGTGTTGGCTGGAATGTGCTGTGTATGATCATTAGGTCTAATTCGTGAATGATGCTATTCAAGCTTTCTATTTCCTTACCGATCTTCTGCTTATACGTCCTATCAACTATTGCACGTGGAGAGTTGAAGTCTCTATTGTAGAACTGTCTACTTCTCTCTTCAGTTCTGACCATTTATGCTTCATGTTTTGGTGCCCTCTTGTGTGGTACAGATATGTTTATAGTTGTTTTTCTTCTTGCTGAATTGAGCCTTTTCTCAATATTTAATATCCTTCTTTGTCTCCTCTAATGTTTTTAGATTCAATTACTCCATTCCTGCATTTGTTGGTATTTAGTTGCTTTTTTTCTACTGTACCAATTTTAATCCCTTTTTCTCTCCTTTTCTCTATATTTTTAAAGTTACTTTCTTAGTGGTTACCTTTGTAATTATAATGAACAGCTTGAACCAACAACAACCTCCTTCCACTAGTACCAAGCTAGTGTCCGTACTAAACCGGCCTCTCCCCGTGTGCATCCCCCCCCCCCAAGATCCTGTCTTTATCCGCTGTCTGCGCGCCGGTGCAGATTTTAAGTGTTATTTTACATATTTGCCTGTTAAGTCCTTTAGGGAGGAAAAAGGCCATTAAAAAACCAAAGTACAATAATATAGGATTTTATATTTACCTACGAAGTTACTTTGACCAATTTCTTTATTTCTTCAAGTGGCTCTGCGACACCGTTGCTCCAGCCTGAAGGGCTCCCCCAGCACTTCTTGTAGCTAATGGACTCTTTCAGCTTTTGTTTATCTGTAAATGTCTTAATTTCTCCTTTGTGTTTGAAGGATTTTTGCCAGATATAGAATTCTTGGTTGAGGTTTTTTCTTTGAGGACTTGAAATACGTCCTCCCACTGTCTCCGGGGTTTCTGATGAGAAATCCGCTGTTAACCCACCGGAGAGTCGCTTCTCTGGCTGCCTTCAGACCCCACTCCTCACCTTCGGGCCTCACAGCTTCTCTGTGCTGTGTCCACCCTGCCCAGGGCCTGTCATCAGGTCGGGCAGGCTCGTGGCCATCAAGTCTCCAGACCTTTCTCTGTCCCTCTGGGACCCCCGTGATGCTCATATGGCTGAACTCAACAGTGCCCCCCAGGCCCTCCAGCCTCTGTTCATTTTTCTTCATTGTTTTCTTCCTGCTCCTCACACTGAATAGTTTCCATGGTCTTGTCGTCAAGTGTGGAGGACAAACCGGAACCAGCTTGGGGTGAGCCACCCCCTCATACCCCCAGGGGGACTGGAATGGGCTTGGTGCCCCTAGCAGGGCCCCAGCGGGGACAGCGAGCGAGCACCAGGGGCTCTGTGTCCAGAGCAGCTGAGCCGGCAGAGGAGTGAGGAACGTGCCTGAGGAGTTCCGTGTGGGCCTCCAGAGGGGCTGAGGGCCACGGCCTCCGTCTCCACCGCGGCCGAGGCTGGTGTTTCCTTGCTCTCAGCTGCCCACAGCCCCTGCAGGCCCTGCCCGACCAGCCCCTACCCCCGGACGCAGGTGCCAGTGGTCCCCTCACCCCCCACCCCAGGCTCCACTGTCCGTGGCCTGGGTCAGACACCCGGCGACCGGCCATCTGCCACCTGTATGGCAGGGATTGTCCGTCTGTGACACCCCAGCCACCTCCGCCACTCACCACAGAACCGTGTGCATTTCTTCCCAAGGCCCCAGAGCCATACGAGGGTTTCCGTCAGGGCCCGGTGGTTATAATCCTTCTGGCTGCTCCAGGGGGCCCTTGGGTGCTGGGGGCCTTTTTATTTGCGGAGCTGCCTCCATGCAGCTGGTGGAGGGCAGGGCTGGTGGCTGTCCCCACGTGGCCTGAGGCTGGGCGGGGACGGCAGCCAGCACCACCCCAGGAAGGCGGAGGGTCCGGGCTGCCCCTGCCCCTGCGGGCGCCGCCTCAGCCACGCTCAGGCCTCCCGAAGGAGGGACCGGGCGTCTTCTCACCTGGATCAGCTGTTCCGTGCCTGCGGTGCTTCCCTCCCAGCCTCCATGGGAGGTCGGAAAGGGGGCTGCCGTGGTGGGGCCCGCACGCACCTGGGAACCACAGCTCCACGCAGGGTTTCTGCGTAGCTCGTTCACTGCGCGACCCCGGGGGCCTGCCCGCCTGGCACAGGTGCACAGCACCCCCCTGCGGGGGGATGGGAGGCCGAGCAGGCAGGGGGCTCCCCGGGTCCAAGGCGTGAGAAAGGAAAGGAGACCTCCCGCCCCAGCTGACCGCGTGACACCACATGGGGGTTCCCAGGGCCGACGGCCCCACGCCTGGCACTTCTGGCACATTTTTAGCTGAAGCAGAATTGTTCTCCTGGGTGTTTACTGGCGCTTTAAGAAACGCCTGAATGCCGGGTTGGCGCGGTCTCACGTGGCTCCCGGCCGCGGTTCTGACCTGCGCTCTCGCTGCTCTCGCCCCGATCCGCAGCTGGAGAAGAAGCAGGCCCTCCCTCCGTTCCAGCCGCAGATAACGGACGACTACGGCCTGGACAACTTCGACACGCAGTTCACCAGCGAGCCCGTGCAGCTGACCCCTGACGACGAGTGAGTCTGGCCGCAGGGGACGGGGGGCCCGGGGCGTCGTGCTGGGAGGCTGAGAGCCCCACGGGGGGCCAGCCGCCCCCCGACCCGTGTCCCTGCAGCTCTGCCGTGAGCAGCGCCATCAGGACCACCAGCCCCCACATCGGCTCAGGCCTGCTGCCCGCCCGCCCGTGCTCTGGTCCCTCCCGTCCCTCCTGTGGGGGCGGCGTGCGGGACCCTAATCGGGCCACAGCCCTGGGCCGGCAGGGCGCCCACGGTGCTCTCCCCTCCCCTGCCCCAGGGACGTCATCAAGAGGATAGACCAGTCCGAGTTCGAGGGCTTCGAGTACATCAACCCGCTCCTGCTGTCCACCGAGGAGTCCGTGTGAGGCCGTGGCACCGCGGGGATTGACGTGCGAGGCCCCGTGACTTTACCCTGCGCCCCTGCGTGTGCATGTCAGGCTGGGCGCGGGGTGGGCGCAGCCAGGCCGGACATGTGCTGCCCGGGCCGCGAGAGGAGGCTGGTGCCCGGCCCGCAGCTGGCTCCGCACGTGGGGAGCCGCCGCTGCCGCGACCGGGGAGAGGCCGAGCTGGAGGCGCCGCACCCACCAAGAGCGCAGACGTGTAATGTCCCGGGGAATAAAGTGTACCTGTGATGCCGAAGCTTCCGTCCGGTGCCTTTTTTGCACGAGTGGCCCTGCCCAACGCCCCCGAGGAGCCGGGCCTCGTGAGCAAGCGGTCGGGACGTAGGCGGGGTACAGGAGCGTAAGTGCCCCCAGGGACACACTGCAACGAAGAGTTTTTACAAATTCGGAACATTTTCTAAATCCCGGTAGGTTCCAGTGGTTCCTTCCCAGGTACTTTCCCCCACCCATGGCCGTGCGCGCCGGGCTGCGGGGAGATCGGATGAGAGATTTTAAAACGTTGCTTCACCAAAGCACCGGCAGACCAAAAACAGGAAATTGATACTACATCTGGACAAAATATATTTCTGAAAATACGAAGCAGTGCCTACGCGATATCTTGTGTTATGTACTGGATTTGGGGAGGATGTTGTCATCAGTGTGACCATGTTCAGAAACAGGACCTGAAGAGACGGACGATGGACCCCAACCTCAAAAAAAAAAAGAAAAAACGCAAATCTAAACTCCCCACGGCCCTCAGCGATTTCCTGCTAAAACACACCTCCCGCCTCGGGCTTCTGCGGGGCTCAGGCCTCCTGCTCCCGTGCAAAGGGCTGGCCGTAGGGGTCCTGGAGAGGGTCCCGCCCCATTCGGCTTAGCTGGGGGAGGCTGCCCCCTCAAGCCGGCGCTGCCTTGGGCCTCCGTGCAGCTGTAGGCAGGGGCGGCTGTGGCCAGAGGGTGACCGGCAGGCTCTGCTCCGCTGCACCGCGGGGAATTGCTCACCTCCCCACGCCGGCGTTGTCTCTTGGGGCTCCACAGCATACTTGGGGCTGGGGGTGGCCTCTCCTGTGTGCCCCCCAGGCCCACAGTGCTAGAACGCCAGCACCCAAACATGCATGCTCCACTGGCCGTCGCCCCTGGCCACCCCTGGCTGCCCTGGCACAGGCTGAGGGGTGCAGGCCCTGGGTCCCCCGAGCTGGGCTTCTGACGGGGAGGCGTGTCTTCACAGCCCTGCCGACTAACCAGTCTGCGTGCCCCTGAGACTGTGTAAGAGCCCCGGGGAGGAAGAGGGGCGTGACCAGGTCTCATGAGGGTGTCACGGCCCAGCCGGATGGCATCTGGGGCTTGGGCCCTGCAGGCAGAGCAGCCGGGACCTGCTGAAGCCGATTCGGGGGGCCGGGAGCCCTGGGCCAGCGGCTGGTCAGGGAGGGGGTCGCGCTGCTGCACTGTGCGGGAGGCCGTCTGCTCAGACACGAGGCCCGACCCCAGAACACGAGGCATTTACTGATGAGGTCGTCGCGTCGCCCAACAGCTTGCCAGCTGCCACCTTGGTTACTCGTGTTCAAAATGGATGAATAATGTTGGGTTCGGGATGGAGGAGAGATTTTTATAAACAGAAGTGTGTTTTATAAATTAAAGACACTGACAAATATGATTACACGTGGTAATAAGAAATCCTGAAATCTGCGAATGGTTCCAGACCGACCTGGTGTCTTTCCGAAATGGGCCACAAGGGCTCGGGTGGCTGCAGCACGTGGTTTCATGTGACTGCCGAGCAGGGCCTGTCGCCAGCCGGCCTCCTCCGTGGACAACGTCCCCTCAGCAGGGAGGGCGCTGACGTCCTCGCACGTCTATTAAAGATTTCCTGAAAACGCTAATGTTGTCATCATTTTCACTAAAAAGGTTTCCACGAAGCCGAGGTTGTGTAGCCACTCGGGAAAGGCAGCCTTGGGTTTCTGCACGTTACTCTGGGCTTTTTCATGTTACACCTGCGCCCCTGCCCCCCACACCGAGCCCTCGGCCACTGGAGACCTGCTCCTGCCCATTTCCCACCACGCTGCTGGCCGGTGGCCTGTCCCCACCCCACCCCTGCTGCCAAGGCCCAGAGAACACCTCAGCCTTGGGAACCCCAGGAACTGCGGGACAGCTGAGGTCACCGCGAGCTGGGACGCAACCATGACATGGGAGACAGCGCGGCCCCAACCACCCACACAGTCACTTGGGGCAGCCACTTGGCCTTCCACGTGCCCCAGTGCCGCCAGCAGCTGCACCCTGACAAGCGCTTCTCTGATCGCAGTTGGGTCTCAGGCCCCAGAACGGACACGAGAAAGGAAAACAGAACCAACACAGCACAGACGGCCTCCGCGTCCAACGTGGCATCTTTAATGTGCACACTTTGCACCGAGGCCGTCCTGGCGGCGGAGCACAGGCCGGCTCGCGTCACCACGCCACGTCTTCTGCGCTTTCGGCTAAGCACCGAGCCAGGTGGCTGTCGACATCCAGCTGGGACATCCTGCAGGGGCGGGGACAGCCGGTGAGGGAGGGGACAGCCGGTGACCCACCCACCCACCACTCCCCCAACTGCACCCCACAGAGAGGTGTGCCGAATGCCGTCCCCCCAACTGAGTGCCCCTCACACGCCCTTCAGCCTCCCTGGGGCCAACACCAGAGTGGGTGAGGTTGGGTGAGAGACTGTGACGTCCCCACGACTAGCTGGAGCCGAGGGAGTGGGCTGGGACCTGAGGCAGGCATGCGACCCCCAGGGTCAAAGGACCCACTGAGACCCCAAATCGAGTTGCAGCTTTAGAATGTTCCAGGTTCCTCACGGGGCTTGACTGCCCTGGGGAACTTGCTGGAACACTTGTCTGAATGAGCCCCTGGGGGGCTCTGGGAATCCCGCTTCCTGGTGGACAGGCCTGTCCTGCCAGCCTGGGAGCAGCAACCTCGAAGGCACCGCTGTAGACAAAGGTGGGCAGGAGCGCGGCCCCAGCGCAGGGTGGGGATGCCTCGGGGGCGAGGGTGCCGTGTCCCCCATCCCAGGTCCCCCTCTCGCCCAGCAACCCGGGCGCCCCCTCCTCTCTCTCCCAGCACGCGAGGGAAAAGCACAGAAGAACCAGAAAAGCAAGCTCGCTGGTGGGAGGGCCGCGGCTGGGTTGAGCCTCCTGAGAAGGGGTTAATCAAGCACACATGAGGCGCCGCCTGGGCGGTGTGGGGGGTGGGCAGCAGTGGGCACGGGGGCCCGGAGTGGTGCCAAGGGGCAGGGTGAGAGGCTTGGCTTCCCTCATGTGTCCAGTGCCCTGCACACCACGGACGGTCGCCATGGGCAGGAGGGGCCACGTCCCCTGTGTCTTTCGGTGACACCCTGGGGGGCTGCAGCCCAGGTCGCAGCGTGGCAGCCTCGAGTCCACCTGCGGCCCTCGGGCCCTGACCCTCAGAGAGGCCCCGGACGCTGGCTCCCCGGGGACGCACCTGGGGTCTCGGCCCCACAGCCTCTGCCAGCTGCCAGCTCACCGCCCTCATGGCACAGGGAACCGGAGGCAGCCCCAGCTCTGTCCAGGGCAGGACCCTCCCGGCCACCCCATCTTCCTCCCCACCCCAGGGCCTCCCCCCACGTCCTGGGCTGCACGGTGCAGCTTCTGGAGCTGCAGGGGCGCTGGATGAGGCCACGGCCAGTGGACAGCCGCCGGGATGAGGCCCCGTGGGGCTGGGAAGGACCCCCAGCCCGGCCCTTGCCCGCTGCAGCCACACGGCCGCCTGCCTGCTGCCCAGGGCCTGAGCAGGGCGCAGAGGCCGCCAGCCTCAGAGCCAGCCCCTCCCTATGCTCCTCCAAGGCCGAGGTGGGGCTGCCTCCACTGGCATCCAGGTGGGGTCCCTCGAGGAGGAAGCCGCCGGGAGCCCCTGAGACCCCGCCCTGCTCTGCTGCCCTCACTGGCGGCTGCTGTGAAGGAGGGCCCGGCTGGTGGGTGAGCCCCGACCCGGGGGGACAGACACGGGCAGCCGCGTCACCACGACAATCTCGTCAGTGACCCAGGGCCTCCCGCCACACAAAAGCAGAGCGCAGGGTCCCCTCTCGCACACGTCGAAGCCCATCTTGGTGACCTCCTTCCAGACCCACCCCCATACCTGGGCATGCGACAGAGCGTCAGGGTGACTGCAGAGGGGCAGCAGGGCCCGAGCCAGGCCTGGAGGGTTCAGTGTTCCCACCATCGGCGCCCCCCGGGGTCAGCACCGCCCCTGCCCACTGGGAGGCGTCCACCTGTTTTTGAAAACCCCCCTGGTCATAGCCCACAGGCAGCTGGTTTCTGGATGTGGCTGCAAGTCAACGAGGCAGTTGATGCCCCCGGGCCCTCTCTGGCCCCTCTGCCCCCGCAGTGGGGTGAGGCCCCTGGTCTCCATGGCGTGGGGTGCCTGGCGCCTCCCTGGCCACCCTCCCCTGCGGCCATCTCTGCCGGCGTCTCTGGCTGAAGTGCTTGCTCGGGTTTAAAACCGAGTGGAAGAACTCTCCAGGCCCTTCCAGACACACTGACACCCCGCCATGCCTGAGCTTCGCTGACATCCACTTGGAAATTGCGGGGTCCCAGCCAGGCCACTAGAGCAACTCTTAACAAGCTCCAGGCCAGGTGGTTCCTTCTTCCACACCCGTCCTGGAGGGTCCTTCGTTGGACTGTCCGGAACGGCCAAGGGCCCGAGGCCGAGAAGGCCCCCCAGAACAGGAGGGGCTGGCGGCCCTGACAGCAGCGGGCGTCTGAGGGCTCCCCAACAAGGCCGCGCCCAGAGGCACCTCTGTCCCGGGCTTCTTTTGGGGGGTGTGAGCCGAGACGATTTCTGTTTAGGGGACGTTTGCTGCGGGGTCAGGGTGGCAGGTGGGAGGGCAGCTCTACCCCACACCCACCTCAAGACGCCGGAGCGGGAAAGGTGTCTGGTGAGCCGCGGGCACTGCCGGAGAGGGGCGGAGAATCCCCTGTGCCCAGCACTCGCGGGCTGCCCCGGCTGGTGGAATTTAAACAGAAGAAGCACCAGGACTGTCGAAGCACGACGTCACTCAAGTGCTGTGCGTCACGGGGCCCCCGGACACCATGCGCCCTCCCAAACCTGATGGGGGCTAGGCTCTGGGAGCATCAAACAGAGTGGGGGGCCCCGATCTGACCCCAGGATGTGGGTCTCGTCCCTCTCAATAAAGAGCAACGTCCGAGCCTCTCTGGGGATGGGCGATGCTGTGGGCTCTGGCAACGGCCGGGCTGCTCCCCGGCACCCATGGCTTCTGCAACCCTTCCCTGGGGCTGCCCCCAGCCTCGTGTCCCTAGTCAGTGGGTCCTGGCAGGAGGCCCCGGCAGGACGGACAGCAGCCTGTGGGTCACGGCCGGGCCCGGCAAACCCGCAGCCCACACGCGGCACAGGGTGTTTTCTTCCTTAGCAAAATTGAGGTCCATCCCCCTCATTTAGAAAAAAAAGATGTAAAGATACACTGGGTTGCAAAGCAAAAAAAAGCGCCTATAAAAAGTGCCTATGGTCACAACAAAACCTTTTCAAGATGTAAACCGAGGCCCAGACCCCAGAAGGCAGCCGGCAAGCGCGGTCATTGAAAAGGCGACGGCTCCTGCGACCTGCGGCTGGGTGCCGGGCACAGCCCTGCTCCCCTGAGGTTGGGGGTCAACAGCCCAAAGGAGCCCCTGCCCTGTTCTGTGGTCGGGGGGTCTTGAGACAGCAGCTGCCTGCTGTCGCCTGCAGGAGGTGGGCACCAGGACCTGGCCCTGACCGCTGTGCTGCGCCCACTGAGGGGCCAAAGGGGGGCTGGGGGGACCTTGTCTTAGCCTGGGAACAAGGGTGGCGGGCAGGTCCCCACGGGGCCCTGGGGGGGGAGCCACTCACGTGGGCGCGAAGGGGGCCTGGCACATGGGGCAGCTCCCCAGGGCGGGCGGCCCCTCCTCCGACAGCAGCTCCTCGGCGCTGGGGCGCGCGGGGGTCTCAGGCGTGGGGTGTCGGCGGGGAGACGGCGGGGAAGCCGGCGGGTGAGGCTCCAGGCCCCCTGCGCCCCGCGGAGCTGGCGGGAAGGGCGTCCAGAGAAAGGACCGGGCACCCACCGTGAAGACCTCGGGCGGCGCCGCCTCGGGGCCGGGCCGGGGCTCCTGCGGGACGCCTGGTGGTCGCGGCCGCTCCCCACCCCCGCGCCCCTTCCCCACCCCCACTCCCTCCACCCCCGGGCCCCTCCCCCACCCCCGCGCCATCCCCCGCCCCTCCCCCCGGCCGGCGGCCCTACCTGGCCGGGGGCGGCGGGCAGCGGCGGCAGCGAGTCCCCCGCCGGGCGCAGGTCCGGGGTCGCAGCGCGCAGCAGCGTCGCCCACAGCCGGTCCCGCTCGCTCCCGCCGCCGCGGAGGAACCAGGGGCGCCCGGGACGCAGCCTGGGGCGGGGGAGGGGCTCAGCGGGGCGCGCGGGGGCCGCGAAGAGGGGGGGGCGCGGGCGGGAGGAGGGGCGAGGACCCCCGGCGGCCGACCCCCACCCCGCCCCGTCTCACCCGCCCCCGGAGGGCGGCCTCCGGCGGCTCAGCCTGGGCCGCGGCCTGCGCGCCGCCTCCACAGCTCGCGCCGCCTCCATGGCCGCGTCCGGCGGAAGTCGGGGAGGCCGCCCGCGCGCCCCCGACCCCTGCCGCGCCCCGGGCCCCGGGCGACCTGCGACTCCTGACGGCGTGGGAGCGTAAGGCGCCCTGAGCCGCCTCGGGGAAACTGAGGCCGCGGCGCCTTCCGCCTCCCCCGCGGCGCGGAGGCCATTTTCCCGCCGAGGGTGCAGCGGCCGCCCCCCAGGGCCCCTCCCGGCCGACCACCGCCCGCAGTTGCCGAAGCCCTGAAGGACGCTGGGCCGGAAGTGGGGTCCTCGGGGGCTGGGGGCCCTCGGCGTCAGGGCTCTGGAGGGACCTCGAGTCCCCAGGGACCCGCGCCCCAGCAGCCCCCGCTGTGGCGCCTCCTTACCACGGGGTGGGAAGGGGGTTTCCTCGGCTTGGAAAAGGTGAAGCCGAGTCCAGGTGGCCCGCGGGGGCTCCCCGGGACCCCCGAGACCCCCGGGCTGGCTCAGAGGACGCCGAGTTCTGCCACTTGGTGGCAGCAGACGCTCAGGCACCCGTCGCTCCAGGCCTGCTCCCCTGGGCCGCAGCTGTCCCTGCCGGGGTCCCCCACCCTCGCCGGGCCGGGGTCTGCAGGGGCAGGGGCGGGGCCTGGGCAAATGTCACCCCTGGGACAGCCCCCCTCCCTAGCCCAACAGCTGCGGGTCTCGCTGGGCGCCCCCCTTTCAGGACTCCTGGGATGGCCAGGTGGCCTTGGGGAGCCCTGGAGGTGGGGACCCACCCAGCGCCCAGGTGTGAGGGCCCCGGGTCCCCCGAGCCCGCCCTGCATCCCCCACTCCCCTTTGAAGCCTCATCCTCCCAGGACTCCCTGAAGGTGTGAGCCCCACCTGGCTGGGGACAACCTCGGGGCCGGGCAGCCCTCCCTGCCTTGCCCCTTGCGGGGCTCCTTAGGTGGGGCGTGGGGGGTCTGGTCCCTGCAGTTGATGGCCCCACTCGGTCCTGTTCCAGGAGGAAGGACCCGGCGGTCCAGGCACACTCCTGTGTGGCAGCTGCTCCCAGCAGGGCCCTTTCAGGGTGGCAGGCCCTGGGCTGTGTCCTGGGCGCCTGGACATGGGGGCTCTCTTGGGGTCTTCAGAGCCCCAGCCTCTTGCAGGCCCCTCCCCTACCGCCCCCCCCACCACGGGTGCCCACTGGTGCCAGGCCTTGGGCTGGGGGAGGGGTGCCCCAGTTCACTTCGGCCTTGGGCACCAGTGATGGGGCCTGGACGCGGGCACCAGCTGACTGCACGGGGGCACCGGGCAGCATGCTTAGAGCTGGGCAGCCTCAGCAGGGGCCTTCTTGGGGTGCTTCCTCTGGGGCTCCTGGCTGCTCGGCCTAAAACCCCTCGGGTAAGCAGCCCAGGGTCACCTTCCACGGAGGCCAAGCCTGGGGTCTCCGCGCTGGGAGAGCGGGCACAGCAGGTGCCAGCATCTGTCGGGAAGCCCCGTGCCCTCCCTAATCCCGCGGCCCGCTGGCTTCCCCGACAGCTGTCCACCCCGCCGGCCCGAGACCCAGACAGAAGGTCTCCCACGGCCTCTACGAAGTGCAAACGGGGCACCCGCACCCCGACACGGCCTCCTTCCAGCTGCTTCAGGCAGTGGACCGGGCTGGAGGGTCGAGGCTGAGCGGAAGCGTTCCCCTTCGGGAGCAGTCGCCGAGCCCCAGAAAGCTCAGCGTTGCTGGGGAGCAGTTTCTTATTGGGGGGACACTTGCACTCCAGAAACTGTTTCTTCAGGATCCCAAATCACGTTTACGAAACGATCTTCCAGCGTGGCGGAGGGGACGCCCCCGGGCCCCGCGCTAGGGGGAGGGGTGGGGTGGGGTCTTCAGCTCAGGCAGAGCGCGCAGGGGCCAGGGGCGGGCCATTCCTGGGGGCGTTCTGTGCTCTCTTCAGCTTCGTCCACCATAGGGTGACACCTCTGTGGGTGACAACAGACTCCCCATCCTCGTCTCCAAAGCGTCTGTTCCAGAACCAGCCCCTTCCCCTGCTGAGGAGCAGGGATCATGGCTCCTGGAGCCCTCGGAGCAGGTGCGACTGACCTCTCCTTGCTCCGCGTGGTGGTCACACCCGTCAGCCCGACCCAGCCAGAGCCCCTAGGCCTTTCTGGGACACCCCCCTCCCCAATTTCTGGTGGGTGGGTTCTGCCACCCGGCCCCCTGCTCTTGGAGAGAGATGGACAGCGGTGGGCAGAGCCCCAAGGCCGGCAGACCCTGCCGTGCAGTGCAGCCTCCGGTTTCCACATGAAACCCACGGTGACGGCCCGCTCCCACCGCCATGCGGTGCAACGGCACAGCCCCCCGGCCGGGTGAGGACGGCCTCGGGAGCCAGTGGCCCCTCTGCTTGGCGCGGCCCTGGTGTGCGAGGCGAGCAGTCGGTGGGGGGAGGCAGAATGGCTGACATGGGACAGGCAGCTCCCCAGGGAGGGCCAGGCCGGCCTCCGGCTCCAGGGGAAGCAGCTTTTGCCCCATATCTGGTGCCCGGTTGAGACAGGTTCTGGCTGGTGAGGCCCAGACCCTCCTGTGCCCACGTCAGCCGGCTGGCACCATGATGGCTTGGCCATCCGCTCCCCGTGGGCTCCATCTGCTTCATCACATCCGGCTTTCTGGTCGGATGGCCTATGGAGACCCTCAGAAGCAGCCGGAACGCTGGGTGGGCAGCGAGGCGGGGTGTTGCCAGGCTATGGCTTGTGCCCGTCTGTAGGATGGTGAATTTGTGTTTTACTCAGCACACGTGCATGTGGCTGTTTCTTATTTCTCTTTCCCATCTGCTAACTCCTCACTGGCTGATTTGACTCCGGACCCCGGGGCCCTCGGAGGCAGAGCAGAGCTGCACCACAGGGGCGCAGGGCTGGCTCCCCACCCCAAGGCCGCGGCAGGTGGCCCCGAAGGCTGAGTAAGGTCCTCCGGGTACGAGGTGGTGGGCCTGGGCCGGCGGAGCTGCCCCCAGGGCCATGGGGCCCGCAGATCCTTCCAGCCCCTCAGTCTTCTGGGAACGTTGGCTCCCCGAGCAGCCTAAAAGTCACGGGTCATCAGCAAGGGCCACCGAGCCCCGACAGCCCCACTCTCCATGTCTTGGGCAGCCAGGCCAGGCTCTCGGTCCTCAGGGCCCACTGGGCTCCATGCGCAGGAGCTCTCCTCCAAGGTGGACACTGCCCCGGCCATGCCATCCTGCCCCGGCCTGGCTGCCCAAGCCAGGCCAGAGGGCACCCAGCGTCCCCAGGTGTCCCCAAGCTGTCGGCCACTGGAGAAGTGGCAGTTGCCGGCTCCTCCTGTCCCTGACCCAGCCTCGTGCCCATGTCCCAGGGTGGGACCCAGCTGTGGCCGGCTGCAGGGAGGTGCTGAGCAGCCCCCATGGCCCCCAACTCTGCCAGGCTGCAGATGACGGGGTCTGGGACACTGGCAGGAGTGGGAGGCTGGCTTGGGGGGGGGCAGCCAGGGAGCACCATGGCTGAGGCCACCTCCAGGCTCTTCTGGAGCAGTGGGGGGCTGGGGAGGGAGGGGGTGCAGGAAGTTGGGGAATCCACAGTGGTGAAGGAGATGAAGAGGCAGGGCAGAGGCTGAGGGACGGGGGATGACGATGAAGAGGGTCCCGGGGTGCCCTCGGAGGTGCAGCCCCCTGCTGAATCCCCAGCCTGGTCACTGCCATCTACACCCCAAACTCTCCCTGACTTGCCTCCCCGGCTGGGCCCCCTCTCAACAGACACGCATGCCGCCCCAGCCAGGCATCCTCTCTCTCGTCATCCTGGCGCTGACCTGTCCACGCCTGCTGGTTGGGAGGGGACTGCAGGCAGGGCAGCCTCTCAACCCCTCTTGGGGGCCGCCTGGCATCCCTGAGGCCCCACCTGGGGTTCAGGAAGGGCAGGCTGCCTCCCGAGCTGTGGAGGGGTCCCTGCTGGCCCCCAGAGGCCTTAGGCAAAGCATGGTCCCACCCTGGGCTGACTCCCAGCCACCCGCCCTGGGGGCCTACCCAGGTCCACACACCCCACAGTTGGTGAGAGCAGCCGCGTCCCCGGCCAGGGTCCTGAGCTGGTGAGGAGCCCTGGCGTGGAGTCTGGGACCCGCACGTCTGCGACAGAATCCATGAAGGCTGCCCCTGGCCCTTGGCCACCTCTGGAGGAAGCTGCCCTGCCGGACGGGCCCTGGCACAGCCATGCCCCAGAGCAGCCGCTGCCTCTGAGTGACGCTGGTGCCTGGCTGCGGGGCTGGCGGGGCCCGGGGAGAGGCATCCCAAAGCTGGCCCGCAGCCACCAGGCCCTGTGAGCCCCTCCCCACGGGTGCAGGAGGGGTGGGCTGCCCCGGGATCAACCCACCGCCCGCGCCCTTGGCGGAAACAGCAGATGCTGTGAGCCCCTTTGCTTTTTTTTTTAAACATTTTTTATTGTGAAATATAACATATATGCAGAAAACTGATGCATTTCAAAACGCAGTTTAACAGGTAGTTATAGAGCAAATTTCAAAGTATGGGATGGGTCACAGTTCCACAATTTCAGGTATTTCCTCCTGCTTTAATACACTAGAAACTAAAAAGAAATATCTGTACAATGATTCATAGTCATAATCATTTGTCAAGTCCTGACCTTTCTGTTTCAATTCCTCCCTCTCATTTGATCATTTTCACAGTGTTCAGGGATATTTGGGCAATGACCATTCTAATTTCATGTTGAAAAGGGGTGTCGACAACATGGGGTACAGGGGGGCAACTGGTTGATGTTTTGGGAGAGACTGGTACCTCATCTGGCATTGGAACAATCTGGAGGTATTACGTTTCTGAAAAATAAACTTAATAGGTGGAACTATGATAGTCTTAGAGCCCTGGGTTTTCTTTAGTATTTTGGGACAACTGTTGGTGAGGGCTCGGCACTGTGGCCATTTGGGGTGTCCAGCTGGAGCCTGTGTGGGAGAAACTTCCAGGGCAGCCTCCCGACTGTATTTGAGGTCTCTCAGCCACTGACACCTTATTTTGTTTCATTTCTTTTTCCCCCTTTTGGTCAAGAAGAGAACGCCTCCATGCCGGGGCCGCGCTCGTTCCCGGGAGTCGGTGCCACGTCGGACGCGCGGTGACTTCACCGGCAGGAGTTAAGCCCCTCTGCTTTTGCAGGCTCCCCCCCAGCCGCCCTTCCCAGCCCCTTTCCTCCAGCTGCGCCCCCTCCTGCCGCACCCCCCGCCCCGCCCACACCCGTGCACACCCCTTCCCTGGTGGGGAGGCCCTTCCACCTGGGTCTGGGGACACCTCCCTCCACCCTCACCCCAAGCGTGGGGGGCAGTGTCCACTCTCGAGCTCGGGCTGGGGCAGGTGGTCACGCCCGCTGCGGTGCCCGCCCGCTCCACTTGTGCTGGGAGAACCGGAAGTGCCTCCGGCCCCACGGAGACAGCCCCGCACCTGCTCTCGGCGCTCTAGTCGCCGCGGAGGAAGAGGTGAAAGGGCGCGGGCAGGGGTCGTTTAGTAACGGATTGTGTTTAGCCGCCGTAGCCGAGCTCCAACCCCTCGCATGTCCTCCGGCACCAGCGCTTGGCGTCGCCCTGAAACGCAGCACGTGCCCTGTCCTGGGCACACCCCGGGCCGCCACGGCCCAGCGCTCGGGTCTCGGCCTGGCAGTGGGTGACCGCGTGCTGCCTGGGGCGGCCATGGGAAGTGGGGGGAGGCCTCTTCAGGCCCCCAGGCAAGCAGGGCACACGGTGGCCATGCAGGCCCAGGGCACTCACTGTCCCAATGAGGACGCAGGGCCCAAGGGGTCTCTGCTTGACTGTCTCCAAAGTGGCTGTGAATGCACTGGTGACCCCACAGAGGGCGGCAGGAACCCCCAGGCCCACCGCTCTCGGACCCTGGGCCGCAGCCTTCCGTGCCCACTTGCCAGCAGGCCTGGGCCCAAGCCCCGAGGACACCCCATGCAGGAAAGGTGAGGGAGCACCCCCAGCCTCGGTTTCCCCGTCTTTCGGCCTGGGCGTGGGAACCGGAGACCCCAGGTCCTGTGGGTGCCCCTCACGCCACCACTCAGGGGTGCAGCCTCTCCTGTCATTTGCTTCCATCGCGTGCGCAGATGGGGGCTCTGGGCTGGGGGTCCACAGACAGGCCTTCCCTTCCCTGGGCCCCGAGGACTCCCTTTCCACACCTGTTCACCGGCCTGTCTGTGGAATTCGGAGAGTGGCCGACAGTTCCCTGGAGAGGCTGAGGAGCCCAGGCCCAGCCCCGTCCCCGGGTGGGGGTGGGCAGGGAGGAGGCCAGTGGGGGGCCCACGCCCCCCACCCCGTCACAGGCACCCCAGGGGAGGGAGCGGGCTTCCCCCAGAAGGGGGCACACATTTTTGCCTAAGGGCAAATCAGGATGTTTATGGGCAAGACCTTTTCGCTAAGAAGATGCACCTTTGTGAAAAATTAATTGTTCTAGAAACTCAGATTTGCTCCATCTGGGAACAGAAATCAGTGGGGTGGGGGCTGTGGGGACGGCCCCTGGGTGTGTCCTTGGGCTGTGGCCTCGGGGACACACAGCTGGGGGACAGGAGAAGGGCCTCAGGGCCGAGCTTCGGGGCAGGGCTAGAAGTAGGGGCTTCAGGGTCCCTGGCCCCTGACCCTTGGACCCCTCCTCGTCCCTGTGGACCTGCGGCCTCTGCCCCACCAGCGCCCCCACTTCCACTCATGCACCTCAGCCCACGTGGGCCACGCCCCACGGAGAAAATGCTGCCCCCGACGTGGCCTTGCTTCCTACAGGGGATGTGGGTGCTGGCCGGCACGGGTGCGAGAACTGTGGCCAGAGCCTGTGGGTGTGCCAGCTGGTGGCTGGGCACCAGGGTCGGGGTTCCCCGTGGAGTTGGGGTTCCTCCTGGCCTCCTGGGGTCGGCTCTCCCCGTGGAGCTGCAGGCGGCACTGTTGGTCCACAGCCGCATGGCTCTCTCTGCCCAGAGCTGGACCCTGAGGCTCTTCCTGGCCCGGGGTGGTCCCATCAGGGAAACTGAGGCACAGCGGGCTCAGCACAGGCTGAGGGGTGGCTGCCGACTGGGCGGTGCCTGGGACGATGGTCCCCTTGCCCTGGCTTCTTGGGGACTCAGGCCCCGGGTTACGTGCGGCCCCGGCCTGTCCGTCTGTCTGGACTAGCCCTGCCACCTGGATGGCCCAGGTCCCCGCTGCTCCCTCCCCGCCTCTGACGAGCACCCCACAATCTGGACTCATGGCTAACTCTCCCCTGCAGTGGCCAGACCGTCCTTCCAAGCTAAATATTACTCACGGCCTCAGCAGCCGTCGGGCAGCACTGGGAGGGGCTGGCCAATGGCAAATGCCGGGCCTGTGGCCTGAGGACCCCCCGGCCCCTGGCCCTCCCGCCACTCTGCCTCCATCCGTGGCGGGGACCCCCTGGGGACCCAAACTCCTCGCATCTGCTGTTCCCCCTGCCCCAGTGCCCTTCCGTGTGCTCTCTCCTTCATCCGTCATGGGGCTCTGCTCATGTGACCCTCCAGGGACCCCCACCCAGCACCTGCACCCCGTCGACCGTGGCCTGGACCCACACACCGTGCGCCGTCCCCGTCCGCGTGCAGGCTCTGCCAGCTGGGGCCCCCGGCCCATCCACCTCCCCAGTGCCCTCGGACCGCGGGTGCCCAGTCAGTCTCTGGGGACCGATCGACTCCACGGGCAGCCCTGGTGTGGCGTGGGGTGTGCCACGAGGTTCCTCCCAGGGCCAGAGGCCCCTCCCCTGCGCCTGGGTCGCCTGGGGGACAGCAGGGGAGAGCTGGGAAGGGGCCATCCTGCCCAGAGCCTAAGCTGTCCCCCTAAAAGCCCCTGGGGGAGGGCAGAGGGTGCAGACCCGGACAGGCTTCTGTAGGCACTGGGGCGTGCGGCCCCCTGCTTCCCAGGGGCCTTTCCTCCGTGATCTCCGCACCGTCCTGCTGCCCCCTGGGACTCCACGGCCTCCCCCCTCTTGGACACCCGACAGGACAGGCTTGTCTGCCCCCCCCGAACCACGTCCACCTCAGGGAGGGGAGCCGCCTGACCCGGCCCCCAAACGCTCCTGAGGCCTCCATCCTCTGGGACCTGAGGACAGCACCCCAGGACCATGCAGCACCCCTAAGACATGGCCTTCTTCCCCGCACTTCCCTCCTGGACAGAGCATGGGGATGGGGAGTTCCGCAGAGGGGGCTGGTCACGGAAGTCCCCCAAGGCTTCCCCGTCTGTCCCGGGGACCCCCAAGCCCCCCAGGTCTCCCCGCATTAACCCCAGGCCCACCTGCGGCCTCTCCCCGAGCCCCCAGCACCTCGCCAGTGAGCAGGGCGTCTGGGGGCCCTGGACGCCGCCCCTCGTGCCCGGGCCTGCAGTGCCGGCCGCCACGACGACGGGCGAGTCGGGGCTCCATCTTGCCACCTGCGTCACGGCAGGAATGTGGCTGCGGCTGCCGGGCCAGGGCGGGGGGCCTCGGGCAGCCATGGCTTCTCCCTCCCCTTGTGCCCCCGGCAGAGCAGACCCCGCCCCCGTACCCACCCACCCCCCACCTTGAGGGATTCCTTGGTCACAGGCCTTGTGGGTGCTGGGGGCGGGGGGAGCCCTGCTCAGAGGCAGGACCGCACCCCCAGGAAGGCCCAGGGACGGGGGTGGGTGGGTGGGCCTCGGGGTCCTCCGCCGAGGGGATCCCTGCCCAGCCAGTGGCGAGGGGCCCAGGGCTTCCTCAGTGGGCCCTGCCTGTCCCCCAAGGCACTGCGAGACTTGAGGGGATTTCAGCAGCTGTCCGGGTGCCCGCAAAGCAAGGGGGCTCCCCAGGTGGGGCCTGACGAGCAGGTGACACCCCCCTGCCCACCTCCTGGTCAGCGTCCCTGTGGCCCTGGCAGGACAGCCCAGGACGTGGGCCAAGACCTCTCGAGGGCACAGCAGATTCCCTCGCAGACCAGGCCAGGGACCCCCATGCCTACCACAGTCGCTATCTTTTTTGGGGATGCATTTGTGATGGGCTGGGGGGAGCAGGGGGCTTCTCAGACCCAGCCCCAGCACTCCCCCCCAACCCCACCCCGGGTCGCTGCCCTCTGCCTGCTGGGCCCAAGGGGAGAGGGGGAGGAGGACGGAGGGAGGGGGAAGGGGGAGGGGGAAGGGGGAGGGGGAGGGGAGGGGAGAGAGGCAGGGGAGGGGGACCCCCGCCCCAGCTCCCCTGTCTGGCCCTGGGCCCAGTGGGGGCGCGCAGCCTTGAGGGGCTCGGGCAGGGAGGGTTCCAGGGTGCGGGAGGGGCTGGGGTGCAGGAAAGGGGGAGGTGACGTCATTGCGCCTGGAATCTGCTGTTTGGAGGCGTCGCCATGGAGACCGGAAGGCTCGGGGTGGGTAAAAATAGCAAACGGAGAGGGTGTAAGTTCCAAGAATCCCAGCTCTGCAAAGAAAGGAAGACATGTTCCCGCGCCGCCCAGCTTCCCTCCCGCCTGGGTCGTCCCCAACCCTCCCTGTGCAGCCCCCGGCGCCCCCCAGGCCAGCGCAGGGCTTCTCTGCTGGAGCCATGGGGCGTCCCACACTCAGGGCCGGGTCGGGCCTGGCAGCACCCCGACGGGCAGAGGGCATCGAGCCCCCCACCCCGCATTGCTCTTTCCTGGCCTCATTTGGGGGCTGGGAGTGGGGTCCCCTGGGAAACAGTGAATGTCCCTCTTTGCCCCACGGCCCTGCCTGGTGACAGACGAGGGGCTCCAGCAGGCCAGGCCTCAGCCTGGGAGCGCCCCCATGTGCCGCCTGGACATCCCCCCACTGCTTCCCGGGGTCCAGCCTCAGCCCCAGCCCACGGAGGGGGGCCGGGAGGTCCGAGGCCCTGCAGCCGAGAGGGTTCTCAGGGCTGGCGACGGCCTCCGGGAAAGGGACACTGCCCTCCCAGCACCCTGGAGCAGCAGAGGTGGGGGCTTCACTGGGGGGTCTCTGATCTGATCCAACAGAAACCGGCCCTTGTTCCCCCAAGAGGGCAGGACTGGTGCAATGGGCGGGCACAGCCTGGCCTGGCTCTCTGGGCTCTTCCACCCCACGGAGGGGAGACCGCTGCTGCCCACGAGCCCTGGGGGCCACCCAGGGCCTTCCGGCCAGCCTGGAGCCCAGGGAAGACCCCACCCTGGAAGGCAAGGAAAGCCCATTGCAGGGACCATCAGCGACAGCTCCTGACGCTGCCTCAGGCCCTCTGGGGAAAAGGCTAGGGCAAAGCGGGGTCTCTGCCCACCCCCAGACCTGGTGCAAAGACCCCGGGATATCTGGGAGACCCACAGCCCCCCGTCATTTGCAGACACCACTGCTCTCAGCACAGCAGGTCCTGGGACCTGCCTTCAGTCTGAGCAGCCCCTCCCAGTATGGGGCCGAGGCTGGGGCCCCGAGGGGCACGAGGGGCTCGCCCCCCACTCCCAGGCCTCCCCCAGTGCCCTCGCGGGGAGCAGGAACACAGTCCCTATCCTGGAGCGCGAGTCCTCGAGAAGGAGCTCCGGGGCCTTATGTAACGGCTGAGCTCACCGCAGGCCCTGCCAGCAGCGGGGGGGCTGCTTGGGAACCCCGTGGCTCCCAGCCACGCGGCCGCCGGACCCTGTCTGTCCCCCCACTGCAGGACCATCGTGGCAGAGAGGACCCCCCAGGGGCCGCTCTGGAAGTGTGGGAGGTACTCTCTCTTGGGGTGCCCAGCTGTCCTCTCCATCCTGGGGTGCTCGGCAAGGGCAGGGGCTTCTGGAGATGGGAACCCAGGCATTGAGAGGGGGGCAGTCAGGCCCAGCTGGGCCCTAGCCCCCTGCTGGCTCCTGGCTCGGCTGCCCCCACACCCTGAGGCTCCCCTGGGGCCTCTTGGCCTGGTCAGCTGGGCTGGGCAGGGAGGCCGCAGGGCACAAGGGACTGGTGGCGGCCCTGTGATCGGCAGGCGGGCCGGGCCGCCAGGTGGGCTGTGGCAGCCAGGAGCACATGCCAGAGCGGCACAGGACGCTCTGGGAGCAGGACCTAAAGGGGCAGGGTGCCGGGCAGGGATGCCCACAGGGCAGCCTCTCTCCACGGCCCAGGACCCAGCTCTTTTGGGTGTGCCAGGGCTAAGGGGGTGTCCACAGACCGGGGAGTCAGCTCACGGGTGCAGCAAGCCCTGAGCAGGCAGGCTGAGGCCCGAACCCCCTACCATGGCCCCTCAGTCCCTGGGCCCCTGGGCAGGATCCCGGGGTCTCGGCGCTGGCCTTGCACCCACAGCCTGCGCCTCAGCCGGGCCCAGTCCCCTGGGTGTGTGCTGGGGAGGGCTGGTATGGGGGAGCAGGACACCCTTCTGGCTCTGGGGGCTGCCCAGGCGCCGAGCTTGGGACTACCCAGGGGAGCAACACTGGCTCAGGCCATGCAGCAGATCCCATCTCTGTGCCCACCCCTGGGTGGCGGGTCCCTCCTGACCAGAATGGTCCAGAGAAAGCAGCAGGGAAGGTCAACAAAACCTCCACCAGTGTCTTTGGAAAACTAGAAAATGCAGATCAGCAGAAAGAAAAAAATAAAAAATATCTGTAGTTCCTCCACTCGGCAAAAACCACTTTCTTGTTTTCTGCAGTGTGAACTGGAGGCTGTAAAACCCTGAGTACACTTGAGCGGCAACCAGGAATTCTGACCCAGTGTCTCGCTGCCCCTCAGCGTCAGGCGTTCTGTGGTTTCCATTTTGATTTCTCCTTTAATGGATGATTTATGTAAAGCGTGTGTCTTTTTTTGTCCCAAACTCGGGTGTGTTTTTGGTTGGGACTCTGAGCCAGTTTTTCTTTGTTATTTATTTTTAGTTTAGCGTTCTGGTTTATTTGTTTATTTTGATTCTTACCAAGGAAATGCAGACACACAGACAAAAAGAACACGAAGAACCGGGCAAGGCCCACTCCCGTGAAGCTGTGGCTCCGGAGCCCCCCTCTGCCTAGGCCCGGGCCCAGCCCCTCTCAGTTCCTTCAGCGCTTTCTTTTTTTTTTTAATCCAATTTTATTGAGAAGTATTCACATACATACATTCATCCACGGTGTATAATCCGCTGTTCACACTACCGTCATATAGTTGGGCATTCATCACCACAGTCAATTTTGAACCTTTTCATTACTTTCTAAAGCAAATAAAAATAAGAATAAAAATTAAAGCAAAAAGAACACTCCAAACATCCCATCCCCTCCAACTCCCCCTATTATTCATTTACTTTTTTCTCCCCATTTTTCTACTCATCTGTTCATACTCTGGATAAAGGGAGTGTGAGCCACAAGGTTTTCACAATCACGTGGTCACACTGTGTAACCTACATAGTTATACAATCAATTTCAAGAATCAAGGCTACTGGGTTGCAGTTCTTAAGATTCAGGTATTTCCTTCTAGCTATTTTAATACACTAAAAATTAAAAAGGGGTATCTATATAATGCATAAGAATAACTCCAGAGTGACTTCTCAACTCCATTTGAAATCTCTCAGCTTCTGGAACTTTGTTTAATTTCTTGTCCCCCTTTTGGCCCAGAGGCTTTCTCAATCCTATGATGCCAGGTCCAGGCTCATCCCCAGGGATCATGTCCCACGTTGCCAGGGAGATTTACACCCCTGGGAGTCATGTCTCGTGGTGGGGGGTGGGGTGGGGTGGGCAATGAGTTCACCTGCTGAGTTGGCTTACAGAGAGAAACCACGTCTGAGCAAAAAAAGTTCTCTGGGGGTGACTCTTACGCACAATTATAAGTAGGCTTAGCCTCTCCATTGCAGTAATAAGCTTCATAAGGGGAAGCCCCAAGATCGAGGGCTTGGCCTACTAAATTGGTAGTCCCCAAAGCTTGTGAGAATATCATTATTTCCCCAGGAGGAGAAGTTAAATATTTCCACATTTTTCCCCAGTCCCTCAAGGGGGCTTTGCAAATATACCTTTTGTCTCTGCCCAAGTTACACTGAGATATATTGGGGCTTCTCACTAACCTATACAAATCAACCAGATCTCACCCCCTATTCAAGTTTCCATGTAATTATGGTGTTTGAATAAACTGACCATACAAGTTAAACTATATAGCATGCTACAGAAAGTATAGATTTTGCACCAAATAAACATCTCTTCCTTTGGTCTCACATGGCAGTTGAAGTTTTAAACCACCGTCAACTTCATCTTAAATTTACCCTTTAGTCGGATTTACCTTAGTCCTAACCAAATCCATTATCTTTATATCCTAATTAAAACCTGATCTCTTTTTTCAGACTCCGTAACTTTTGCTGTATGGGGTAATGCTGACATTCATAGCTGCCAGACTCTGGCTCTGAGTCTCAGGTGTCACACAGATATCCGAGGTTACAGGGAGCAACCAAGTCACACACAAAGAGCTCAGCACCTCAGAAACTTAGAAATAGCCATTACCACTCATGAATAGATGTGGTTGCTGTAAGAGCTTACAGTCTAGGGACCTTTACAATAAGCTTTCCCCTGAGAGCCTAGGTTCTCAGATTTGATCCTCAGAGTCTGCACATAATACTTAGCCCATATTAGTGAGGTGTTATAATACTCGTCTTTTCGTTTCTGGCTTATTTCACTCAACACACTGTCCTCAAGTTTCATTCACCTAGTTGCATAACTCACAACTTCATTTCTTCTTGCAACCACTCAATATTCCACTGTATGCATACACCACAATTCACCATTCCATTTATCAGTCGATGTACCCTTAGGCCACCTCCACCCATTGCAAATCGTGAATACTGCTGCCACAAACACAGTGTGCAATGTCCGTTTGTGTCCCTGCTCTCAGTTCTTGCAAGTATATACCCAATAACAGGGTTGCAGGACCATATGGCAGCCCCATGCCGAGCTTCCCGTGGAACCACCACAGTGCCCTCCAGATGGGCTGCCCCATTCTCTTTCCCACCGACAGGGAACAGGTACACCCCTCTCTCCACATTTTCTCCAGCACTCGTATCCTTCTGTTTACTCACACACCATACATTCCCTCCTAAGTAAACGCTCAGTGATCCCCGGTATAACCACATAGTTACGCATTCACCACCACAAATTATATGAGGACACATTCATTCCTTCCCAAAGAAAGGAAGAGGAGAAAAGGGAAAAGGAAAACAAAGAAAAAGAAAAAAAGACAAAGAAAAAATTAAAATTAAAATTAAAAAAATACATGAAAAGGTCAGACACCACCACTGCCAAGAACCCCACACCCCTCCCTAACACCCCCCTAATAGACGTTTACTTCTGCTGTTTCTTGTCCTAGTTAAACCTGTATCTCTAAGCGACATGCCCCAGCTGCCCTCTTGGTCTACCGGGTCTGGACCTTGGAAGCCGCCCCTGGAGGCTGAGGGAGGGGCTGTCACCGGTGGCCGCCCCCTCCCCACCCTAGTGCCCACCCTCACATCTTCTAGGATGGGGTGCTCCATAATTTCTGGTTGCCGTTTACACAATCATGACTACTTAGATGTGGTTCCCTGCTGAGCCCAGCAGTGGGCTCTGCCGCGATTTCCTTTTTGTTTTTCCTGGAGTTAATATTTGCCTTGCTTTATTTTTTAATTTGCTGCATTTTCTCTGTGCCCATAGCTGACTCCTCCTCCATCTCCCACAGGCTCTCGGTGCAGTTTCGTCCAGTCCACTGCCCCCTACGAACCCATCGGGTCCAGGTTTTCCTGGAGCCCCCCCTGCTCCCTGGGCTCCAGCCCCTTCTCAGCTCCTGCTCCCCTGAAGAAGCCCTTTCCAGAGTCAGTTCAGAATGGGCCTGTGACCTCGATCCATCCACACGGGCCCTGTGGACGGGAGGCCAGTGCCAAGCCCCTGTTGGCTGCCCGGGCCACACGCTCGCTCGCCACTGGTTCCAGTCCCCTTCCGGCCCCGCAGAGCTCCCTTCCTTGCGCAGTTTTACAAACACTTAAAAAGCGTGAGCATTTCCTCCAGGTGTGTCTGCGCGTGCACTCAGGACTGCTGCCACCTAAAGGTGCCGCCAAGTCCCTCGGCCTGACACTCCCAGGCCCAGCAGGACGCGGGTCAGCTCCCACCCGCGCCGCAGTGCAGGGCCGAGAACTCTGCCTCCTCCTGCAGTTTTTTTTTTCTGTCTCTTTTCTTTTCTCTCTTTTTTTTTTTCCGCAGCAGTTTTTAAAACAAATTTTGTGTTTTGAAACCATCTTACGGAAAAGCTGTAAGAACGGGATGGGATAATGATGCTCCAACACACCCCACAGAAAAGGGTGCCCTCCGCAGCCCCAACGTGACCGCAAGGTTAAAGTGTCCGTTATCCTCAAAAGACAGTTTCAGCGTCCTAAGCCCTGATCCCGTCAGTGTGATGTTATGTGGAAAAAGAGTCTCTGAAGATGCAACTGGTTAGAACGAGGCCACCTGGAGTGGGGTGGCCCCGTCCGATGTGGCGGGGTCCTTACAAGGAGGGGCACGGGCCTAGGGACGGGTGGGCCATGTGGAGATGGCAGGTGGGGGGGGGGCGTTCAGCTACCAGCCAGGAGCTCCCAGGGCTGCCGGCCACCACCGAGGCTGGTACTGGAGGGGGCAGGAGGGGACAGGCTCCTCCCCAGCCGTCGGGGGCAGCACAGCCTCCGCACCACGATGTTGGACGTCGGGCCTGCGGAGCTGGGCGACGAGTGTGTGCTGCTTGCCGCCGCCTGTGTGTGGGTTTGTCTGCAGGGGCCTCACGGGTAGGTCGAAGCAGGTTGTGCATCTTCGGCGGGAAAGTCATAGAAGGGACACCGTGTCCTTCTCGTTCCCTCCTGTCAGGGGGCACAGGATTCCGACTTATCCAACGTTATGGGGTGAATGGTGTCCCCCCCCAAATCCATGTTCCAGCTCTCACCCGCGGACCTGCACAGGCCTCAGTGGTCTTTGAGGAGGTGCCAGTTAGGATGAGGCAAGCCGCGCTGCGGGGCTCGGCTCCAACACGACCAGTGTCCAGAGGAAGGAGACGTTTGAACACAGGGACAGCCGTGAGGCGGGAGGGGAGACCCTGGAGTAGGGTTGGCGCTGCGGCCTCGAGCCAAGGAACACCATGGATGGCTGGTAGCCACCTGAAGCCCAAAGAGGCAGGAGGTGGCCCCCAAAGTTTCTGGGGAGCGCCTGGCCCTGCCGATGCCTCCCTGTAGGGCCTCTGGGCTCCAGGGCTGCAACAAAATGCAGGGGTATTGGTTTGAGCCTCCAAGTTTGTGGCCCTTTGACCGATGCCACACCCCATCCTGGGGCGTGCACCCCAATCCGGTGGCCGAGGGAGACCTGAGTACTGTGCAGATAGCCTGTGTCTCACCAAACTATTGATGCCTCCATGTGTTACTCTGCATGGACTCCTGGGTCTCTACTTTTCGCCATGGTTACCCCCTCGCCGTCACTGCGGTCTCCTATTTGGCCAGTGACAGTCCCTTCCAGCAACTTCCGTGTCCATTTTTGTTTTGCATTTTTACTGTGGTAACACGTATACGTCACCCTGGTAACACACTGACCCACTTCCTAGTGCAATTTGGTGGCATTAATTAATTGCGCTCACAGTGTTGCGCCACCATCGTCGTCACCAACACTTTCCATCAGCCCAAGATGCAGCTCTGCCTCAAGGCATCAACTCCCCACTCCCTTCTCTGTCCTTGTGGAGTCCCCACCATTCTTTTTTGAAAATTTATTTTTAGTTCTAGTAAAATGCACACAGCAAAAATCATTTTGCGTGTACAATTCTTTGCCATCAAGTATGCTGACGGTGCAGCGCAGCTCTCACCACCATCCACTGTCAGTCTGGTTTCATCAACCTGAAGGGCGAGGCAGGCTTGTGCCACGGCCCCTCCACGCCACCGCTGGTAACCGTGGTTCCGCTCTCCAGGTATTTCATGTCAAGGAAATCAAGCACCATTTGTCCTTTCGTGTCTGGCTTATTTCACTCAACGTGATGTCATCAAGGTTCATCCACGTCATGGTGCGTGCCAGCCCTTCACTTCTTTTTTAGTGACTGAAGAAATTCCACTGTGTGGATAGATCACGTTTCATTTGTCCATTCATCTGTTGGATAAACAAATGGTAGGTGGCCTCCATCTTGTAGCTACTGTGAGTAAAGCTGCGATGAACACTGATGTCCCGATGGCTGCGAGTCCCTGCTTTCAGCTATTTAGGGGTGTATACCTAGGAGAGGCACTGCCGGATTGTAGGGTAACTCAATATCTAGTTTTCTGAGGAAACGCCAAACTGCCTTCCACAGCGGCTGCACCATTTTACATTCCCAACAGCACTGTGCAAGGCTCCTGTTTCGCCACATCCTCGCCAACACTTTTATTTTCAGTTTTGTTGATAGTAGTCATTCTAGTGGGTGTGAAGTGGTATCTCACAGTTTTAATTTGCATTTCTCTAAAGGCTGATGATGTTGAGCATTTTTCATATACTTACTGGCCATGTGAAGGTCATCTCTGGAGCAATGACTGCTCAAACCTTTGGCCCATTTTTAAATTGGGTTGTTTTTGTTTTTTGTTGTTGAGCTGAAGCATTTCTTTATATATTCTGGATATCAAATCCTTATCAGATATATGGTTTCCAAATATTTTCTCACATTCTGTAGGTTGTCTTTTCACTTTCTTGCCTATGTCTTTAGATGCACAAAAGTTTTTAATTTTTCTGAAGTTCCAGGTACCTATTTTTTCTTTTGTTGTTCAGTCTTTGGGTGTAATTATAAAAATCCATTGCCTACTGCAAGGTCCTGAAAATATTTCCTTATGTTTTGTTGCAAGATTTTTTTCTAGTATTAGCTCTTCTCTTTAGGTCTTGGATCCATTTTGAATTAATGTTTGCCCGTGGACAGAGGTAGGGCTCCGCCTCCATTCTTTGACAGGTGATTTCCAGTCCTCCCAGCACCATGCATTGAAGAGACTGTTCTGTCCCCATGGAAAGGACTCAGTGCCCTTGTCGAAAACCAGCTGGCCATAGATGTGGATTTACCGCTGGACTCTCAATTCTATTCCATTCATCTGTACATCTGTCCTTATGCCAGGACCACAGTGTTTTAATTACTGTAGCTCTGTGGTAAGTTTTGAAACCAGGAAGAGTGAGTCCTCCAACCTTTTTTTTTTTTTTAAAGATTGTTTTGGCTGTTTGAGGCC